>VUQH01074697.1:31462-41591 GCA_015106775.1 Etroplus canarensis
GGGGGGGCTGGGGGGGGGGGGGGGGCGCGGAGGGGGGGGGGGGGCCGGGGGGGGGGGGGGGGGGCTTTGATTTGGGAGTTCAGGGTTCGAGTTGTGTTAATTTTGAACGGCTCGATTCTGCTGCCAGCGTTCAAAGGTTCACGCCTCCGCACGAAGACGGCGGCGGCTCCTCGCTCTGATCACGCTCAGGTGTCAAACATCAGTCAGCAGAAAGACGTGTTTGTAGGTCAGTTTCATTTATCAGTGTGCATTTGTAAACTTCAGTAGATCATTTAAATCATGGATTTTATTGTTATAAGTGTAAAACTTTGTTACAGTTTTTATAACAGGATGTCGATGTGTCAATGGTGATCACCACTCCTGGTCTTAGTCCAGGCTCAGCGTCGACACGAACATCACGACGCTCTGCTGCTCATTTTTAACCACCGTGTTTTGCATAATTTTAGTTTACCTTTCGGCTGCTCCCTTGTATTCTCCACCAAGGGGGCGCCACAGCGGATTAAGCCGCATTGGTAATTTGGCAGAGGTTTTATGCCGGATGCCCTTCCTGACGCAACCCTCCATGGTGAGAGGGGCTTGTGTCCCCACCTGGAATTGAACCAGGGACCTTTCGCTTCAAAGATGAATGTGTAAACCACTACGCTACCGGGGAGACTTCTGTGTTTTGCATAATTACTACAACAACAACAACAACAACAACAACAACAACAACAACAACAACAACAACATGTCAACAGCAGCAGCAGCAGCAGTCCTCAGAATTCATGTATACACAACGCCTGTAAAAAGTATTCACCACGCTTCTATGTTTCAGCCTTTTATTGCTTTAATAAATAAAATCATGGTCAATATAATTTGACTTTTTTCACAAAAATTTAAAAAAAAAAATCTTTTTTTATGTCAAAGTAAAAACAGATTTTTATAAACTGTCAGTTAATTAAACTTTATAATGTAAACTAAATGTTTGTATGAATATTCCCCTCTTTAGGTCAGTGTTTAGTAGATGCATCTTTGGCTGTGTGGACATGTCTCAGTCAAGCTGGACATCTGGACATAGTTATTGTCCAAAAAGCCAGATTATGTAATCCTGAAAGGGTGACCACGGTTTCCAGGCGTTGTAAACGAGTGAATGATGATGACTTGTTGGTACTGAGTCCTGTACTGTGAAGCTGGGTTTGGTAACTTGAGGGTTAACTCAGGGTATGTCACCATGGTAACCGATGCTGCAGACCTAACCTGCTCCGGAGCAGGTTAAATCCTAGATTACAGATCAACAGGTTTGAAATCGCCGCCTACAGACCAATCAGATCTCTGGAAAATGGCGTCCCTCAGACGTGCGAGTGCAGATAGGAGGGTCGAACGTTTCCTTAACAGCGTCAGAAACAGTTTTGTTCTTCTGACAGCCTAAACTTACCATCCCGGCGCCTGTTTGTGCTGGTGTAGCTTAGATGAAATTTGCATGTAGTCTAAACCTAGATTTGAACGCGGATAACGTAGAGATATCCTTCGTCGTACAGGCGGCGTGTTTGTTTAGGTAAAAATGTGGCCTGACGTCGACACACAAACATCTGCCGCTGCTGTTTTACCGCCGTGTTTTGCGTAATAATCATTAATAACCAGATGGTGCAATTTCCTGAGAAAACGCGCTGGGACTGTGTAGTTGAGGTGTACCTAATAAAGTGGCAGGTCAGTTGCTGCCGTGTGATTGGCTGAGCAGATATTTGTGTGAATTTGCAGTTGAACTGCTGTGCCTAATAAAGTGACCGGTGAGTCTAACGACGCATTTAAACAGGCATCAGCTGACTGGCTGCTTTATTGGGTACGCCTTTCGTGACATTTTCTTAAATAATGCGACAGCTGCAAAACGTACGCCCGGCAGAAGTCGCAGCTATCGTCGCACCGCCGAGCCAGCGGATTTGGTGCGCTAACCGTGTCTCTCCGGCACGCTGTGTGGGAGGAGCTACGCTCCATGGATGAGGACTAAGGAACGAGTGCGTCTAAGTTTTTGGATGTTCTAAGTGGTGATGTCTTCGTGTTGTTCTCAGTCTGATCAGTGCGGCTCACTTGTGTTTGACCTGTGGGCTGCCACGCCCTGCTGCTGCGTCCTGATTGGCTGATGAGCACCAATGTTTGTTGCTCATCAGCGCACAGAAGGGAAGACTTTTTCTTCTGAGGCGAAGGATCGCTGTGTGATAAAGACGCCCCCTGACCTCGGGGGTCTTAATGGACTCGACTGGTGGCTGTTGGGAGTGAATGTAGGGGAATGTGTGTGTGTGTGTGTGTGTGTGTGTGTGTGACCTACATCTGCAGCCACGCAGAAGTAATGTGGACTGTCAACATGCACACACACTGATACCAATTACTACGTCTACGTTCACATCAATTTATCAGCTTTTTATCTGAGAGGAGGCACGCACACACACACACACACACACACACACACACACACACACACACACCTCGTGGAGCTGAAGCTCCTCCAGATGAATGAAGCTGTTTCTTAGTTATAGCTTTGATCCTCCTCTTTGCTTTCACTTCATACATAAACCCCACACACACACACACACACACACACACACACTCTCCACAGAGGGTATAATGGGGAGAAAATCCTGTTAGAGAGATGCTGCAGGGATGATGGAGAGCTCACTCTCCTTCCTCACTTCATTCCTCTTCTTTTATTCTTATTTCCTCTTTCCTGTTTCCTTCCTTCCTTCCTTCTAACTCTCCATCTCCTTCCTCCTGTTTTTCTTCCTTTGTCCCTTCTTCTTGCCTCATTTCTCTTCATTCCTCCTTTATCTCTTTCCTTCTTCCCTCGCCTCCTTTTTTTTTTTGCTTTCCTGGCTTCCTTTTTGCCTCCTTTCCTTTTTCTCATCCTACCCTCCTAGCTTCCTTCTTTCTTGTATCACTCGACTCTCTCTGCCTTTCCTGCATCATTTTCTTTTCTTCCTTCTTGTTTCCTTCTCTCTTCACTTTCTCTTGTTTCCTCCCTTAATTTGTTCCCTTTGGTTTCCTTCCTTCCTTCCTGGTCTTCTTTCTTCCACTCCTCTTTCCTTTCCTCTCTTGTCCCTTCTTGTTTCCTCCCTACTTTCCTCCTTTTTTAGTAAGTCTCCTTTCTCTCCTTGTTTCCTAGACTCCTCTTTGCCTCATTTTCTTGTCCTTTCCCTCTCATTGTTCCTTCTCCCTTCCTTTCTTCACATTCTGTCCTTGTTTCCTTCTCTCCTTGCCTCCTTTCCTCTATTCTCTCTTCTTCCATTCCTCCTGTTTTGCCTCCTTTTCTCGCCCTTCGTGGTCTTTTTTTCCTTTCCTTGTGTCTTTCCTTGGCCTCCTCTCCTTGCCTGGTTTTCGCTCCTCTGGATTCCGGTCATGGTGGAGCTGAGCAGCCTTCAGCTGGTTCAGAGAGTGTGGTGGTGAGGAAGCAGAAGTGGGCCAGGCTCTGTCCTGGTTCTGAGTGTCGGTCTGGGCCCCCGGCTGTATCATTAGCGCAGGCGGGTCAGGCCCGCCGAGCGCGGTGTGTTAAAATAACCGGACCCGAGTGTGACTTTAAACCACAGCCAGGAAACCACGAAGCTTTTATTTTTACCAGCTCAGAGAGGAAAACGATGAAGTGAACAAGCACAGTGAGTTCCAGCTGCAGACGTTCCTGTTTGTGTGAAGAGATGAACTTCCATCGAGAGCTTTTGGGCCAATGATGAGCTCAGAATCCTGTGAAGCTGGGTTTGGAACTCCTGCGACCTCTGAGCAGCGAAGCCGCTGTGGCCCCGGGGGCTGGAGGTCGATCAGGGGTCAAAGAGCATGTGTGGGAGGTCGGTGTGGGGCCACCTCCTTCTCACTTCCTCTTCAGACCCATGTGGTGAGGCTCTGTGGTCGAACTCCTTATTTGAACAGAGCAGCGAAGCGGCACAGCCCACCTGTGTTTGTTCTTCGACATTCAGGCCAATGATAACTGATTTTTTTGGGCCGCTTTATTAGGTACCCTTGCTAGAACTCGATCAGACCCACTTTTTAATTCTTCATGGCATAGATTTAACAAGCTGCTGGAAACAACAGCCACCAGTGGCCTGGACCAACAATAAAAGGCGGGATGGATCCATGTTTTCATGCTCTTTACACAAAATTCTGACCCTACCATCTAAATGTGGTGGTAGAATTCGAAACTCATCAACCCGGGCCGTGTTTTCCAGTCTTCTGCTGAGCTTGTGTGAATTGTAGCCTCAGTTTCTTGCTCATAGCTGACAGGAGTGGCTCACGGTGTGGTCTTCTGCTGCTGGGGATGCTCTTCTGCGTCCCTTGGTTGTAAGAAATGTATTTTTGCCTTTCTGTTAGCTCGGAGTGATCTGACCATTCTCCTCCGAGGCGTTTTCTCCCGTAGAACTGCCGCTCACTGGATATTTTCTCTGTGTCGGACCACTGTGTGCAAACAGTTTCATTGACAGTCTGCCGCAGCCAAACTGTTCGACATCCGGTGTTCCTTACTGAAGAAAAATTGGGATTCAGCTTTTACCATGGAACCCTCAGATATTACACCAGCTTTGCCCACAAACCTGCTGGGTGTTTATTTGAATCTAACTAATACTTTGAATATGATTGGATGGCTGGGAAGCCATTTGACTCCTCTGAAATGCGACCGACTAATGGACCAAAAAAACCCAGGTGTTCCTAATATTTTGGCCCTGGTGCATTTTAATGGATAATGATGCTACTGACAGAGAAAACATACTACAAGTGTCATGTAATCCATGGCGCTCTGAGTGACGTTGGCTTGCCTGCAAAGCCCCACCTCCCTGCTGTTACTTAAAGCTCTTACATAAGGCTCAAATCCATCCGAGGGCCCTCGCTGTGACAGCGCAGCGAGCCAGGGTGTACATGTGTCGAGGATGGCGTTGATGCATGATGTAAGCACGCTGAAAGAAATGCACGCTACAGTGGAGTCCTATCCCTCCTCGTCTTCAGTAGCTTGGAGAACAAAGGCGGCAAAGCAGCTGAATTGATGCAAATGTGCCTAAAATCAGTTTACACACCAAACTCTGCCTGAAGGATGCTGAAGCAATCTTAAAAGCAGCTTTTTTTTTCTTCTGCGGTTACTCGAATGCTTTGCTGTCCTTTCATCAAAGAGTAAAAAACAAACAGACTTTTATTTTGTCGTCTGACCCTCTCATGAGTTTAGGGTTTAGCGTCTGCAGCCGATGACTTGTGTGCCTTCTGCTGGATCAGGAGTGTGTCACGTTTGTCGCTTTGAGCAGCTAAAAATAAGAAAAGCCTGAAGATGAGTCAGTTTGGAGACAGACGAGTGGACATCGAGGGGAAGCAGGTTCACACAGAAAGATGGAAACAGTTTAACCTCAGCACAGAGCAGTTCCTGGCTTTGATCTCGCTGATTGTTGTTGTGAATGATTAGGGGGTGGTTATCGCTGTCTTTATAACTTCTTTCTTCTGTATTTGTGATAGATTTCAGTCAGGTTTTAGAGACAATCAGGGCACAGAATCTCTTACTTCTGTGCTGAAGTTTGTTCATACTCTATTTCAGTCTTGCTTGATCTCAGTGCTGCATTAGACACCGCCTACCACGATCTTTTAACACATTTGGAGGGAAAAACAGATTGCAGGAAGACTTAATTGGTTTCTCTTTTTTAAATTTTAGAAGCTTCAATGTTTCTTTTTTCCATTGAATGTGGCATTCCTTAAGGATAAATTGTAGGTCCTCTTATTTTTCCCATGTTACACCTCTATTTTTTTACAAAATTAAATATCACTATGCAGATGACACTGAAGTTTATCTTCCTGCTGCACTCATCTTTATTTTTTAATGTTTGGATGATATCAAATCCTCAGAGGAATTTTCAGCTAATTGATAACAGTCTGGATGATGTGCTTATGTGCGTGAACACAGGTCTGAGTTATTAGCTTATCCAGCTGAAAGCAAACAATGATCGCCTCACGTGTCTTTACCCAATTTGTGCTCAAGGTTAAGATCAAGGTCATATTTGTTGTTTTACGGGCACTCCTTCATTTTCCAAAGAACTGCTTGTCCTCTTAGAATATTAGTCAGACTTGAATTAAACTTACAATGATCATCTAATGGGTTTTAAGCAATATTGCTCTCAAGATCAAGGTTGTATTTGTCGTTTTATGAGCACTTTAGATTAGATTACTTTATTGCCATCTCAGCAACATATAAAATACACAGTGAAATGATATAGCGTTCCCCCAGGACCCGGTGCCCCATACAAAGGTGGTACCGGCCAGCCAGGGCCCGCCTCCAGCCCAGCACAACATCCCGCCCGCGATGTCCTTGTCTCCGACCACTGGCATCAGGCAACGCCGTTCCTAAAATGACTGTTTTCATGTGCTCCTCTGCCATCTATACATACATGCTGTCATCAGGTTTACTTATGACACAATAATGTCTTAAGGTAGGTTAGGACAACTCGATAAAAAGTCCTGGATTTGACTGTTTGTGAGCCTCCTTGACTTCCCAGTGGATTTTTAATTCTCATGAGTTTGTGGAATACAGCCAATTGTATGAATGAAACTTATCACTTTCATTTTGTACTTCACACATTACAGTAACCTGTGAATTTTGATGGATTGTGAGCCAGATGAGCTGCAACGTCAATGACATTCTGTTTTTGGGTGATAGAAGCTTCTCTGTCAAAAGGGAACGAAATACTTCATCTCCTTTTTCTGTTAAATGTGGCATCCCTTTAGGAATCCATTGTTGGTCCTCTTCCATTTTTACATTTTATGTTACTCCTTAACTCTGCCTTTCAGAAACACAAAATCAAATGTCACTGTATGCAGATGACACCCAGTTTTATGTTCCTGCTACATTTTTCTTTTTGACCGTTGAGATGATGGACATCTGGCATTTTTGCTCTGCTTTCACTTGCTACATTTGCTTGCACACCATATTATTCTGAAATTAATAGAGTCATGTAAACTGCATGTTTGTATAAACCTATTATAGCTTGTGTCGTAGGATATGTTGATATGTTATTGGTTTAAGGAGCACTCGTTGGTTGTGTGACCATAAGTATCTGTAGGGGTTTTTCATTCCAGCTCGCATGGCTGCTGTAGAGGTTTTGCAAGAGAAGTCAACCCAGTGTAAATCTTTAAGAAAGACTTGGACATTAGCATGTTTCTGGACATTCATGAATATCTCAGCAGCAACTTTTTCGAGAAGGTGACAGGAGAAAAGTTAGTGGAAAATTTTGGTTCATGGTAACATTGGTGTCATTATTTAATATTGGCATTTAAGTTTAGGCTCTAAAAACTACTCACATCGCTTCTTTATTTATATTTATACAATAATGGTCTTTTGTGAATCTTTTTCTTAAACCACGGTTGGTTTATTGATGATTTCTTTGCTTTCACATTGTCTAAAATAACACTTTATATCAAGCTGTACATGAAGGTCTGATAAAATGAGTTGGTCTTCTGACTCATCAGCCATCGTTTGAGTTTACCTGATCTAAAGGAATGTCTAGAGAGCCATTACTTTTAATTTCAATCAAAAAATTCCAACAAAGTTTGCAGATTTTGCCCCAAAATAATATTTTAAAAACTTTTCTCCCCCAAATTCTCCTTCAGCTGCACATACACAATGATTCTCAACACTACGGTGTCATTAAGAGCTCGATCTAGAGCTTCAGCATGGTCACATCTCCAGCTCCTCCCGTGTCCCCTGGATTACTTGAACATAGTGCCTGATGGTGAAGAGTGACTGACTAGGATACTTCTATATCCTTTTCATTGGAGTCAGTGGGAGGAGGTCAGGATGGATGGCGGGCCTTCAGAGCACACAAACTCACACCAGAATCCGGGACCCACATCCAGATCTCCTGTCAGCGCTTTATGCGTTTGTTAAGTTTCAAAAAAGTAAAGATCTCTGCGGTCCCCAGAAGAATAACATGGTCCTGAGCACGAGGTTTCATAACCTGAATATAAGGACATGTCGGAGTATGCCAGAAGATCTCTAATTGAACTGAAGCCTGCAGGGCAGCTTAAGTCATTATTAGTTTGCCACTCTGCTGTTTGTTTCCAGGTGGAGTGCTTTCAGCTCCTTCCCGCCCACACCTCTGTCATTATTCCGAGGCCTCCGCCTGCAGCCTCTGGTGGAGGGGAAGGTATATTATGTTTGTTCTGACAGCATTTCACTCTGTCAGTCATCCAGCTAAAGAGCTGTTTCACTCAGGGCTGCAGCGTGCGTTTCATTACAGTGAGAATACTGATGCAGTTCAGCCATTCAGAGCGTGCTGTAATCCTCCACTGTTAGACAAACATGTCAGGGTGTATTAATAGGTTCAGGTTACGTCTTTCCAGCCCTTGTGTAAAGATTATCCGGGTAAAGTGAAGCCGTGTTATTGACGTTTCACTGGCTTATTTCAGCCTGATAAATGAGTCTGTAATAACTGCAGACTCTGCACCTTTGTTATGGATATTCAGAGATATGAGGAGCTGTAAAAAAAAAAAAAAAAAATGCCGTCTGTTGGGGTTAGAAGCACAAGCTTCTTGAAGGTCACGGTGAGCCAAAGGATCTCTGAGCGGTCTGTGGGAACTCATTTTTCTCACATCTGCAACACGCTGCAGTCGCTCCGGGCTCCAGGGCTGAAAGAGTTGTTATGATTGAATCCTTCACCTAACGACAGAAACCGTAGTTGGAGTCGCACACAGATGTGCTCATTTTCACGTTTTGTTTGGTGTCACTTTGAGAAATGAAGCGTCTGAAACCTCCAAACCTGCAGGAGGAGCAACAGTGAGGAACGATCACCAAATCGAGCCTTAAAAACGCGATCTTTTCCAGCATTAAAAAAGTCAGCAAAAATAAACCACTGGCTCTACAGATTCTGAGCTCTTCAGCACAAGTGATGAGCCATGATTGGCTGAGCCGTGACCGGGGGTCGCGTGACAACAATTCTGTATGCCGCAGGCTCGGCTTCCGTGTGCCGCACTTCAAGGTGGAACGTATTAAAATGCATTTAGCGAGTCTTGCTCGGTGTGTCGAGGTTTTAGAGATGTAAATGTTCAGACTGAAACATGTCCTGCTAACTGAAGAGATGCTTCACTTCCTCCTCGCAGCAGCGAAACACGAGCCTCTGTACAAAACCGCAGCGGATTTCTAAATCAAACAGCGCAGACCCTCAGCTTCAGTTCAAGAGGTTTGACAAAAGAGTGGCACCAACTGTTCAGGAATCACAGACTTTTTAATACACAGTCCCCATTTTCAGAGGCTCAAAAGTAATGGGACAAAGTAGCATCATTTTAAGTATGAAGCTCGTTTTTATTGGATGAAGATCTTTTGCAGTCATTGAAGTGTCACCAAACGCTGTTTCTCTGCCAGGCCTTTACTGCAGCCGCCTTCAGCTTGGTTTACACTGTGAAGCTGTCCAGTTAGTTTCGCAGCATTTTGCCTGAATGTGAGCAGAGGGTTGAGCCCTGCACACGTCACAGTTGATCTGCTGCTGCTTTCTGTTGGCGCCGCAGAGCTGGCCGGTGCGTTCCTCCTTTTTAAAAACGTTCCCCGTGGAACCAGCTGCGGATCTTTGATCTTTGTTCTTCGGGGAATAAAAAGAGAACAGGCCTCACCTGGCCGTGAAACCGCTGACGGTCACCCGTCCCATTACTTTTGAGCGTCTGAAAAGGCACTTCATGCAGTTTTTTTTGTCAAACCTTTGAATTAAAGTTAAAAGTCTGAACTTTAATCACGTTTGATTTAAAATCCACTCTCCGTGTCCTAAAACTTACGGAGCTGTGTTGCTTGTGCTCCGTACCAGAGAGCAGGAGACCGTTTGACTCGTCTCCTGGACAGATGCGGCCTCGTCTCTGTGAATAAATGGACTCCTGACCGTGTCTGTGTGAAGCGGTTTGCAGCCGGCGCTGTGACGGTGGTTTTATTTGATTTGGGATGAAAGTGGCCGGCACGCTGCCAGCCAACCAGCCCGGAGAGAGAGAGAGAGAGTGTGTGTGTGTGTGTGTGTGTGGAGTGGGGGATGGGTGTGTTGGGCTGATTAAAAGGCTGATATTTAGGTCAGTGTGTGCATTAAGCCGGTGACACTGAGTCTGACCAACACTGCTCATTGATATCCAGTCTATTTGAACGTTTCGGCAGCGACTGGCTCCACTTCAGACA
>VUQH01074698.1:0-10397 GCA_015106775.1 Etroplus canarensis
CTCTTCACCTCCAGAACACTCTTCACATACTCTTCCTTCAAGATGACCCCTACTCCATTTCTCTTCCTACCTACACCATAGTAGAACAGTTTGAATCCACCTCCGATGTTCTTGCTTCCCCTCCACCTGGTTTCTTGTACACACAATATATCTACCTTCCGTCTCTCCATCACATCAGCCAGCTCTCTCCCTTTACCACTCATAGTCCCTACATTTAAAGTTCCTACTCGCACCTCCACCCTCCTACTCTTCCTTCTCTCTCTCTGTCTCCTAACACGCTTTCCCCCTCTCCCCCTCCTTGGTCTTGGCCAACAGTAGCATAGTTTCCACCGGCACCCTGTTGGCTAACGGCACCGGAGGCGGTCGTTGTTAACCCAGGCCGCGACTGATCTGATATGAAAGTCATGTTATGAATCTGCATATTTGATTTGGCAAAGTTTTTACGCCGGATGCCCTTCCTGACGCAACCCTCCCCATTTACCTGGGCTTGGGACCGGCATTAGGAGTACACTGGCTTGTGGGCCCCTGTGGCTGGTTTTTTGGCCAATATTGGTTGATATTGATATAAATCTCGGTACAAATCAAATAATTTCTATTAAGCTTAAAAATTCCTTTTCACTTCTGAGATATTAACATATTGCCATAAATTTTGGCTTCAAAATATTTTATTGAATAGCAGCAAGAATAGCATGGTGACAGAACAAACTTGATCAAGATGGATCATACTGGCCCTCCTGATGGGAAGTTTAAGTAAAAAAAAAACTAAGACAGAACAATCAACCGACATAAAATAATTTGCACACTGAAATGAAATGCGTTTTCATTTCACCAAAGCACTTCCAGCTTAAAGTACCACATCAACGTGAAGAATAGAGTAGTTGGGGATTCCCCTACAAGTACTTCGGGGACTTGCGTAAAACCACCCTCATGGAACATTGGGGCCTCATAAGTCTACCTCTGGCAAACTGTACATTTTATTTTTTTTAGGTTTATTTTGCAATCTGGACACCATATCTGTTCATTAGTTTAACACACAACTTTATTCGTCCCCAGATGGGGGAATTCAAATCAAATCACCAAATACACCAACTCGAATACACAAACACACACTTTATACTGTACATGCAGCATGTAGTGAGGGAGGTCAGTGAATAAGGCTGCCATTTTGCAGGCGCCAATGAGCAATGTGGGGTGGGGTTCAGTGCCTTGCTCAAGGGCACCTTGGTAAGCCTTGGGGTGAGCTGGCATCTTTCTGGCCTCTGGTCCACCTCCACATGTATGGGTACGGGGCGAGGTCTTGAGCCAGCTGGTCTTGGATGGCCACTGGGTCCATGTCCGGACGGGTCTTAATCCAGCGGCCTCAGCAACCCTCCGGATCCCAAATGAGTCCTCCGACGCACTGAACCATTGCTGTCACCATGCCACACACATGTCAAGTGTACACATCACCTTATGTCATGTCAAGTCTTGTGGTCCCCACAAAATGAAACACAATTAATAATGAATGGGTATTAATAATGAATAATCTAAATGAATCCACAATGGCCCTGTAATGAATCTGATTAAAATTTGAATCATTTGACAGTCCTAAATATAAAAATTCCAATAATCTGCCTTTGTACAGTATCCTTTCCTTTGTTTTCCAGCAATTTAAAACTGTTTTAGTCTATACAAACCTAAAAAAAAAAAAAAAACAGACAAAAACATTTCTTTTATATTCTCAGTACAAAGTCAATCCCTAAGATAAAACTGCTTCTGTCAGTCCTAAAGTCATGATTTCACCTGTTTGGTCTTATGGAAAGTGTGCAGTTTAAATACATTTGCTATTCAGATTTCCAATCCTGGTCAGTGCAGTGGGAAGTGAGGCTCAGATATGGTTCAAATGTGTGACTGCCTCTCTGCACTCTGTGTATAGCTGAGCCATCTAAGATAACTGATAAAGAATATTTTTTACTTTAATCAGCTACTTTGCTCTGACTTTTTCCATCATGCTTTCATGTTTTATTATTATTATTATTATTAATAAAGTAGGCTGTTGTATCTGTGATATCACTGTGCGTTTTTGTTGTATAAGGCATGGAGCTGGAGAAAGTGGACATGTGGTCTGTGGTTGCTGTGCAAGTTTCATACTGGTTGTTTCAGGAGGACCAGCAGCACTTGCTTGAGTCTGGGACTGTTAAGCCTTGCATTGTGCTTTAAAGGATGGCTCTGCTTCAGACGGTAAAAGAGACCAGTATCATTACCGTCTTTGTGGGGACATGCTTTTGACTCAGTTTGCAGTGCAGCTTCTCTGCTTCTTGTTGGACTTTAAACGGCCAAATTATCTCCACACTGCCGAATTTCTCTGACCTGTCTTTTCAAGAATGTCCTCATCTTTTGAGCCTCAGGCTGTGTCTGCTGCTGTGTCTCCTTTGGTAACGCTGTTGCTCAGGTCTCTATCATTATTTTTTCTTTTATTTTGTGCCCTCTCCTGAGATGTGGTGCATGTGGCTGCAGAAGCCCAAACATTAGCATATGTCCTGCTGCTGGCTGCTAAGCCGGGAAAAAGTTTTATCGCGTTATCGTTATCGTTTCATCGTTCAGCCCTCCAAGAAACAATAAATGCACAAACAAATTTTCAGTATCAATCTGAGACAGGATATTTCTAATTTTGGTGATAATGCAGAGGTGAAAAAAGGCAATCCTACATATCCATTTAATGTGAGCATTAAAGGACATATCCTGGTCAAAAATTACTCAAAGATTGCTCACAATGTCATTGGAGGCCAAAGTAATGCCATCCAGAGAAAGCATCTAGTTAGAAAGAGTGTTTTTGAGGTTTTAGTGGCTAAATGCAATAACCTTATTTTTACGTCTTCAATGCATGCCTGTAGTTTAACTAATTGATTTTTGTCATCTGACTTCATAGATAAATATAGCAGGGTATCATCTGCATAGCAATGAAAATGTATGCAGTGTTTATTAATAATACTGATAAAGGTAGGGGTCGGCAACCTGTGGCTCTGGAGCCACATGTGTCTCTTTCATCCTTCTGCCATGGCTCCCTGTGGCTTTGAAAAAAAATATGAATAAAAGATTGCTATTTAATTTAAATTAGCTTTATTTTATATTATTAGTTTCTTAAATGTAATTCTAATTTTGTGGATTATGATGATCTTATGACATTAAAATAAAATGTGTTTAAATATTTTGTCAATCAAAATATGCATTACACCCTGTATGAGTCACCTGTTACTGCCAGGTATGTGACATAGTTTAAACTTTCAATGCCCAGTAAGCTAACCATGGATAAATTAAAAAAAAGGAAAAGTTTCTGGTGAAAAGAGAACATTTAATGCTACATGCACAGATTAATTTACTTTCACTGCTGAGGAGGCTGGTTAACATTTACAATTTTTGAAAAGCCAATTCAGTCTCATAATGAATTAAATGTAGTGTTGAGGCTGTCATTTTCAACATTTACATGAATTTTAAAATCAGCTTCTCTAATTATGTTATCTGAACTGAGCCCTAAATTAAACAAAACATCCGAGAATTCATAAAAACTCGGAATAAGGGACAGGCGGACGATAAATACAAACAAATCAAATTTGTGCCAGTCAGAGTGATCGAGGTTAAGAGTGAGGCTTTCAACTGAATTATAACTCTGTCTAGGTATTTGGTTGATCAGTAAGCTTCGAGGATTCTGACAGGTAGTATGACTTGGGGGAGATAATTCATTTAAACTAACATATTCTTCCGGCTGCAACCAGGTTTCTGTTAGACAAACCAAATCAGTATGTTAATCAATTATTAAATCATTCACTAACAGGGACTTAGAAGAGAGACCTAATATTCAATAGCCCACATTTAATTATTTGGTCTTTAGTATCGCTAAAATTGCTTTATTATTTTTTCTTTGTGACTCTTTAAGGTTAACAAATTTTTTTTTTCCGAATTTTTGGCACTTTTATTTTAGTTAGTCTGGAAGCAGCCTCTATGGGGATGAGGTTTTGGCAGGGAAAGAAACTGCAGAAAGGCGTATAAGACTGCAACTCTTCTTCCTCGTCCCAACTCTGGACAACTCTAGGGGTAGGAGGGTGGGGTGTTAATAAAATTGGCCAGATTTCTAGAAATGAGAATTGCTACCACCTCTCATAATAAACAAAAAGTTTGCCAATTAGCTATGAAGCCCATACTCTTTTCTGGACACCACCTAGACAGCTGGTCGTTTAAAAATGACATGTCATCACTGGTCACTGATTGGCGAAGGGACCAGAGACACTCCAACATTGTTTTAGCAAATTCACACAACGATACAATATTTATCTCAGTGACCTCTGACTGACGTAACCGGGTGTCATTACTGCCAACGTGAATTATAACTTCACCATATTTACTTTTATCCTTAGCCAGCAGTTTCAAATTTACATGAATGTCACCTGCTCTGGCTCCCAGAATACACTGGACTATTGTCGCTGGTGGAACTTCATGTTTCTCAAAATAGTTGTCAATGATCAGAGTTTGTTCCTCAGCAGGTGTGTCCCTGAGTGGGGAAAACTGTGAAATACGTGGCTGGTGGTGTACTGAGGGCTTCTGGTTCTGACTATGTTTACTCCTTGCAGTCACCCAGCCAGCCTGGTATCCCAGCTACTCAGGACAAATATGAAAATAATCTTATTCCAACTGTTACTGTAAAAGATGTTGAGTCACGGTTGACTAAGTGACAAAAATCAGCTTTCCTGATAACAATCATTCTTAATCCATCTTTACCTTTTACTAATCTGTGCTACATGGACAAAAGTATTGGGTCACCTCCACATCATACCTACAGGAGCTGCCCAATTTGCAACTATGACAGCTTCCACACTTCTGTGAAGGGTTTTTTCAAGATTTTGGTGCGTGTATGTAATTTTTGTGTCCCCTGTAGTGTAGTGGTTTACACATTTGTTTTACAAGCAAATGGTCCCTGGTTCAATTCCAGGTGGGGACACAAGCCCCTCTCACCACGGAGGGTTGTGTCAGGAAGGGCATCTAGCATAAAACCTCTGCGAAATTACCAATGTGGATTAATCTGTTGTGGCGACCCCTTGAGGAGAATAAAGGGAAGCAGCCGAAGGTATATTTGTCTGAGGGAATTTTTGACCATTCATCCAGAAGAGCATTTGTGAGGTCAGACACTGATGTTGGAACAGAAGGTCTTTCTTGCAATCTCCATTGTAGTTCATCTCAAAAGTGCTGGATGGTGTTGAGG
Organism: Etroplus canarensis; assembly: GCA_015106775.1. Lineage (NCBI taxonomy): Eukaryota > Metazoa > Chordata > Actinopteri > Cichliformes > Cichlidae > Etroplus > Etroplus canarensis. The sequence goes on from VUQH01074698.1 coordinate 5,234, forward strand.
TCAGGGCTCACCAAACTCAAACGACAATGTCTTTATGAACTTTGCACTGTGCACTGAGGCACAGACATGGTGGAACAGAAAAGGGCCTTCCTTAAATTTTTCACACACAATCGGAGGCATAGAATTGTCCAAAATCTCTTGGTAAGGTGAATCATTAAGATTTCGCTTCACTGGAACTAAGGGGCCATACCATACAACATTTTGCATTGTGCTTTGTGATGTATGGCTTGCATGCAGCTGCTTGGCCATTTAAATTCAGGTCCTGAAGCTCTTGGCCCACAGCTTTTGTGCTGATGTTAATGCTAAAGGATGCTGGATCTCTGCAGTTACTGAGTCAGCAAAGCATTGGTGACTATGTGCCTCAGCACTTGGAGACCCCATCTGTAACTTTACGTGGTCTGCCACTTTGTGACTGAGTTGCTGTGGATCCTAAATGCCTCCACTTTACGATAATTCCACTTACAGTTGATTAAGGAATATATATGAGGGAAGTAATTTCATTAGGTGACTTGTTACAAAAGTGGCATCCTATTACAATACCACACTGGAATACAGTCAACTCTAGAGATAACCCAATCTTTCACAAATGTTTGCAAAAGCAGACTGCATAGCTAGGTGCTTGGTTTTCTACACCTGTGGCAAAAGGACTGAATGAAAACATGTGAATTTAATGATTAAAAGGTGTGGCCCAATACTTTTGTCCATATAGGGTATATACAATACTATTGAAGAGTGAATACCACATGGTTGTAAATATCTTTAAAGAAAGAGGTCATGGTTTGAATCTCATTTAGCCCAGATCTTTACTGCATGTCATTCTGCTGCTGTCCTTCCCTACATGTCCTGCCTCTCTCACAGCTATTCAGTAAAGGTGAAAATGCCAGAGAAATAAAACAAAAATATCTCTGGATAAACAACCGTAAACAACAGGAGGATTGCTTGTCTAATCAAGAAATAATTTCAGACAGTAAAGAAATAAATAAAAATGATATGAGTTCCAAAATAAAGTGTACTATTCTTGACCTTGAAAAAAACAGTACACTACCATACAACAAGGCACGTCAATGTTTTATTCTGCAGATTCACTAAAGACACGATGACCTAAAGACAGATATTACACCACTAATTACATTGGTGGAGAAATATGTGCAGACTCTTTTGTTACATACAGCTCCCAGTACAAAGCCCTGCTGCTTTAGTCTCATTTTGGATAGAGCTATAATATATTCATCTCTACCAAATGTGTGCTGCAGCCAAATGCTTCATGATGCATGTAAGGACAGGTAAACCATGATCCTGCCATAGTCTGTAAAGCAGGGGTGGACAGATAATTAAAGAGAAGGGAAACAAATCTAGGACATGCTGTAGGTTGAAAATGAAACCCAGATGTGTGTGTTTAAAAGAGAAATAGTATGAAAAAGGGTTAGTGAATATTGAGCCATACTGAGTAAGTGATTCAAATGTCATACCATAGCCAGTGCTCACACATGATGAGTCCACTAAATAGGCTTGCAAATTTAGCCTGGAAAGTAATTATACATAGGCTCTTTCTAGTATGGGAATAACGAATATTTTGTAATTATGGGTCATTGCAGAATTTCTCCATCCAGGAAATAAAGCTATTATCAAGTCTTGAATTACATGAAACCAAAAGAGCAATTTGTAAGGAGATATTAGCCTCTTTTGAATCTTATAAAAGAGAGAATCCCTCTTGCCCAGTGCTCATCTCTCTTTCACTGTCAAAGCACAGCTTAAGTCCCTTAGTGGTAAGTGATGGAAAGGACAAAATTGGCTACATTTGGGACAATGACTTATTTGAAATTCAAACAACTCTTCACAGCCAGCACCTTTGAGAGGATGGGAGACAAGAGGAGTCTCTTTCATCCAACTAAATGTCTTAGAGGTGAGTCTCAGCGCTGACATTAAACAACAACAGTCGCGAAACCAGCACCACTCAAAAGACTGCAGTGGAGTCAGTTGCTGCATTTGTCTTTCAAAAAGCAATATGTTTATGCTAATTCACGATGGCTGATTTTAATAAACGATGTAAGTGGCGTTCTTTTGTGAAATGACACGTGCTCATGCAGAAGCATTGTAAAGTAAATAATTATTACATAAACATCATAGTTTTTCTATAGAGGTCATAAATACAGACATCTGCAATAATCCATTCTGTATGAATTATTTTGAAAAGATAAGATTCTAGATAATAATATTTATAGAAGTTTACTTTGAAATAAAACAAGATAGATAGATAGAACATCATTAAAAGAATAATATTTTGTATGCTAAGAGAAATAATTTTTTTCAACCACTGTGACATAGCATAGTATGCAAAAAGTTAGTGAGTTGGGGTTGGGGTTGTATTTTTGAGCAACTGTGTGCTTGCCCTAATCCCCATCTTCTTCTTCCCAACAGGCAGCAAGGAAAATTAATCTGAAACCTACTGTGCTCAAAGGCGTTTGCAGCTGAGACATCTTTCCTTTCACACACTGCCAGTGGCACTTTGGAAACACTCACCATCTCTGTGCTCCCATCAGCATGTGCATCTGAATTTGCCACGTTCAGCAAGACAACTCCCGAAGCACACATATATATATATACACACACACACACACAAATAAGCACATGTGCACACACATGCACACTCAAGCACATCTAAACCAAAAAGGCAACACAGTTCCGGAGCCTCTGTAATATTCCTCTGCTTTTCTGATAATAAGAGAGTCCTTGGCTGGTTTTTCATTTCCAATCTCAGAGCCTTGCACTAAAAATGTCATGAAATAGACCCCCAAGCCCGACCCCTGGTGTGATATGGAATAACCTGCTGAGAACATCAACTGTTGAATTTGATGTTCAATGCACCTTTTTACTGCTGCTCTTTCTGAAAAAAGGTAGGTAAATATGAATGGCTGAACACTGATATGCTTTGCCCTTGAATGCATTCACTTACGCTATGCAAAAATACATAGAAACACACACATGCAATGTATGAACAACCAAATGGACAAGGAAGCCCAGTGGGCAGTAGGATAATGGAAAAAGACTGTATAAATCCCATATGTGCTTAATCCAGACACTTACAAGAGAGTGTGATTCATACTCTATTACACTCAAATAATACAGCTGAGAGACACGCAGGGCACAATCACTCCAGCAGGCATGAACCAACTAAATAAGGCCCATGAATCCTCTTTATGGGAACGCTACTGAAGATGGTGTAAAAGGTCAGGAATAAACCCTCTGTACTTATTAGCCATGAAAACATTGGTAGTTTTTTCACACCAACAATTTGTGTATGTATGTGTGATATTGTGTCTGTGTGTGTCTGTAAATGTGTGCAATGATGACAAGGGCTTGCATTTGTTTAACGGAGAAATTTCGGTATGGGATTATGCAGATGTGTAGTATATAAAATGTTATTTATACAGAGTTTGGGGGTTTTCTCTGCAGGTGGCATTATCCTCACGCTGTTCTCTCTCTGAAAGTGGGATGTGTTGGTGAAATTGTAAGAATCCTATATTATAAAACATTTTCTTCAGGGTATACACTACAATGTATACTCAGAATTTGGTAAAGACAATACTAAAGTTAAATATTGAAAAATAGTTATAAATCCACACATTTGAATTATGTTTTTGAGTGACCACACTTTAATACCTTTTCTAAAAATGAGAAATCCTTCCCATTCAGCATTTTACAATATTAAACTAGCAAAATCCAGTCCACTATTTAGGCCCACTTTTTAGGTAATTGTCACAAATAATGTGGCCATCATTGCTGATCTTTTTGTGATATAAGGTTTCACTGTACACATGATAAAAACAAGGTTTCTGTGTGCTTCAGCATTATATGGACCTCATTTGAGTCTGAGTATCCACTGAAATACCTTGGGAAAAATGCCTCACTAAATAGCTAACTGGGTGCTCAGCAAGGCATGAGCTACTGACAAAGGCTATATCACAAAATGTGAAAATGAGACTTTGAATATCAGCAACCACTTTATTGCTTTTAGTTATGTGCAAGGCAGCAACCTGCACCATACAAGGATGAGGTAACTCAGTTCATTCTTTTAGTCAAAATGTAATTCATAATATACTGTTCTGTATATGCTAAAGGCAGTATGAACTAAGTGCTAACAGAATGCGTGGGCTGCTCTGATGTTCTAACTTGATCTGAACAACAATTTAAAACTTTTAAGCATGGTTTTAAATTTAGATTGAGAGGTTATAGAAAATGTGGAATAATAATTAAATATGGTTGTGATCCACCACTTCCTTTTCACTGGACATAGTTAATCTGATCCAAGGTTTGCACTGACCATGCTTGTACTTGAAATGCCAAATGGGATGGATGATAAATGCACTAGCCTGTTCTAACACCCTCACTGAATCTAACCAAGATACCCTTATCCATTTATACTTTCCAACTATCCAAATACACACAACAGACAATTATGATAGTGAAGTAAGAGAAACTGCACACAGACAAACTAAAGCCCTGAAATTGTTCATAGCAGGTGATGCTCAGCAGTGGTTCTACTGTTCTAGCAAAACAAGCCCAAAACAGAGCTGGCCACATCTACTCACACCACCAACTGTTTCCTAGTAGAGGGGTATGTGTGTTTCTGAGTGTGTGTGCATTTCTGTGTGTAATGTTGAAAGATAAAGTAACAAAATAATAATAGCTACATACTATCCATCCCCTGAGGAAAGGTTTTAAAGGCATCATGAAAAGCAGCTTGGACATGACTGTACCTGTTCTCTTTACTGTGAATAACTTGCTGTAAAACCAGCAAATACAGCCAGGAAAATGCAAACTTATGAAATGTGGGACAGATGCTTTGGCATAACAGAGACAGCCACTTCGAATGACAAACATACAGAAATAGAGAGGTTTTTTTAGGTTGCTCTCCATCAAAAAAGAAGGATTACATCCTTTTTATGCATTTCTCTACAAAACAAACACAGGGAATGCTTTTAAAAACTGGATCTGTCATGCAGATGCAGTTGTCTGCCCATCTCCAACTCACCCTTCTTGTCCCCAAAAAAGAGGGTCTGCTGTGCTGGGTTTGACCACTGGAGGGAGGTGTTGTCATTATACTCCACACGGCAGGTCAGGTTCGCTGTCCCACCCTCTGTCACAGTCACATTCTGAACCAGAG
>VUQH01074700.1:0-10436 GCA_015106775.1 Etroplus canarensis
TGGAAAGATTAACATACATTGCCAAGGGCAAACGAAAAGACTTTGATAAACTCTGGGAACCACATATAAATATGATGACAAATGAAAGTGTTAGATTTTTCTGAAATGATTTAAGAATGCTGTAAAATGTAGCCACCATTTTCTCCCCCCCCTTTTTTTAAATTATTATTATTATTTTTATTTATTTATTTATCTAATTTTTTTTGTTCTTTCTTAATTTATTTTTTCTATTTTTTATTTTTTTATGATGCAAGGGTATGCAGTCTGTGTGTGTAGTGGGTATATGTATGTATGTATGTATATGTGTTTGTGAAATAATTTTGAAAAAGACAATAAATATGTTGGCAAAAAAAAGAAATGGCACATCCTTGACTCCCTTCTTAGACAACTGATCAGATTGGTGGAAGAGTTTTAATATTTTGTCAAAATGACATGAAAAATGAAGTGGTAGTATGGTTTTATTAAAATTAAGTTTGGGTTATTTTGATATGTACTTAGATTTTTTTCTTCTTGCTAGTCCTAAATTTATTTTCCCATCCTACTTAAAGTCCAAACTATGCACTTCCACAGCCTTATAGAAATATGCCATGAGTAAGCCTGTCACACCAGGTTTATGCTGGGCAACCAGCTCTCTGTACAGCTATAGGTGAGAGCCAAACATAACAAGGAGAATGTCCAGCTTTGGGCAATGCATGTGGATTAAAGCCTGCATGCTGTCTGCCAGTGAAAGCTTTCTGAGAGTAGTGTTGGCTCCTGGCCATCAGTCATCTGACAAGGGTTTTACTCACCCTTACATTATATCCTACTCTGACCTGATGTCAAAGCTGCAGGAGTTCAAATTTCTGCATAGATTACACCAGATCTGACAGAGTTATAGTAAACACATGGGTTCCTGAAATTTGAGGGATTCATTCATCCAGTGTTTATGCCTTGCTAACAAAGTTAGTCATTTCTTCTGCCTTTCTATCAGCAACAAACAAAACCAATTTTATGTGGGTAACTATGTCTACAGTATGTTGACATGAGAGTCTACAGGTAAAATTCTCTGTCGTTATAACTTTCATGAAAGTATAGGAAATATGACAAAAATATGAAGAAATAATATGTATTTACAAAAAGAGCAAAAACAAAAGTTATAAAGTCATTCCTTAGAAAATAAAGCCATTTCTTTAAAAAAAATGCAGTTTATGTGTTGTGGTTTACACATTCACCTTACAGGCAAAAGATCCCTGATTGAATTCCAGGTGGGGACACAAGCCCCTCTGATCATGGAGAGTTGTGTTGGAAAGGGCAACCAGTGTAAAAAAATCTACCAAATTACCAATGTGAATTAATTGTGTTGTGATTAAAGATCTTTCTGTTAGTCATATTATGATTGTCATTACCAGCAAGTTGTAATGATTTTTAACATGAAAATTACATATTCTTTTTTTAAATGCACAACACCACGTTGCTTCTGAATCAGTATTAGAAAGAACCACAAAGAGGACATTTTACTTTAACCATAAACACAGTTTGGAATAGCATGCATTCCTGTTACTTCCCACCTCGGCACCTCTTATCCTACTAGCATGTGTTGAAAATTTGCTCAACAAGGACCGTAGTCCTGCCATACAACCAAAGATGTGTAAAAATGATTAATTCTTTCTTGCCCTTTGTGAAGTAGCTTACATAGCTGGGTGCTTATTGTGGCAGTGTTTGGTAGCACAGTCTTGCTAGCTGGGCCAGTGCAGAAGACGTATTTCCACATCAGTGAATGGTACAGGCTGAATCTCAGTGGGCTGGATGACCCACTTTTACAGCTCTCTAAGTGTAAGCGTTGTGCACTGCAAACAAAAAGCGCTCGGCTGTTATCTAGATTCACTCACAAATCACTGCCAGCTTCTTGTGGCAAAAGGCGAGGATGGCAGCCAAGCAAGTCCACTATTAACATCACATCTCAGAAAGCATCAGAAATGCCATCTTACATAGGCTGCCACCGCAGTTAAAACATCATGGCCCTGGCAAAGTAGTGTAGCAGATATGGGCTGAAATTAAGAAACTTTAAAAGTTGCTTTAATCAGTACTTCATGGCTTTCTGCAGTAGTTGACCTACATTCACAACTGTACATCAGATACTCTAGATCCCTATTTATCATACAGCCCAGGGACCAGAGCTGGCCCGCGAACCATCACAATCCAGCCCACTATGTCCTAAAAGGAAAACTAGACACTCCCCTAAATCAGTTAAAAGAAACATTTTTTTAATAAATCTTATGGTGAATGGCTATATTCACTATTTACATTTATCTTTCACTATATACACTATCTGTTATTAAGCTTGATTCAAAAAGAAAGTGCTCCACTTGTTATTGCCCCAACCCTCTGAAATTATTCATTATTATTCATTGTTGCAAATGTATTAAAGTTTAAGTTTGATGAATGCAAAGCAGTCTCCCTGGAGTCTATACTTTTAACAATGTATTTCATGCAGCTGTGCATATCAGAGACAAATTTAAAAGTCAATACAACATTTATAGTAAGTTTTAAGTAAGTAATCTTTTCATTTTAAACTCAGAGGACATATGAATCATTTTTCAAATTCTAGGAAAGGTGAACAAATCTAACAAAATGTTCTTGTATTTTGAAACAAAGACTTAGGCATTCTGGTCTGGCAAATAGTTGATTGTAAAATAATCCAGTTTGCCTACTAAATTCATAGTTTAAGACAATTCAATGCTGTGTGTGTTGTGTTTAAGTTATTCTGTCCAAAGTGTGGCCCTTGGCTTACTGCATCTATGTCAATATGGCCCTCTGGAAAAATAAAGTTAGCCACCCCAGATGTAGTTTATATATTGATTAATTGACTAATTGAGCAAGATATTATTTTTCCCTCCACCTCAAAAATGTAAGTTTAAGCATTAATGACATTCTTTTATGAGTCTGATTTGCCATCCAGCACAGTGGCTCAATGTTTAGCACTGCTGCCTGACAATCACAATCTGAAACTCATCTCCGCCCATTCCACCCTGCTTACACTCTCTTTTTTTTACCTTTTTTGTGCACTCTCTTGTTGCTTTGGATGGCCAACTCCAGGTATATAAACTCATCCACCTTCATTACCTCTACTTCTTTTATCTTCACCATTGCACCTGCCTCCTTCTCATTTACACACATTTATTCTGTCTTGTTTCTACTTCCATTCCTCTTATCTTCAGTGCATACCACTACCTCTCCAGGCTCTCCTCTACCTCCTATGTTTTCTCATTACAGATCACCACGTAGGGATACTTTTCTTCAACATGGCCAGTGAAAGTCGTCAGAGTTGATGCCATAATGGATGGAGCCAAATACAGGACAATCTTGGAAGGAAACCTGTTAGAGTCTGCAAAAGACTTGAGACTGGGGCCAAGGTTCAAGTGTAAGCCCATGTCATCAACCACTGAACTAGAGGTACCAATAACTGAATGCATCTAAATTAAGATTTATGGGTGTCTCACAAGTGTGTCTTGTTTCTCCATGTACATATATCTTAATTCACACACACACACACTCTCACACACACACCAGTACAAATACACAAACACGTGAACAGATTCTTAAACATATAATATTTTTGCACTGGTAAATCATGGTTGGTTCATTCGAAATTTTGATGAAGTACTGTGACTCTTTTTCAGAGGAATAGAGATTGTGGAGGACTGCAAATATCTAGATATTCACACTGGCAATAAACTGAACTTCTTTAAAACACACAGAAGCCATCTATAAGAAGGGCCACACCCATCTCTATTTTGAGATGACTCAGGTCCTTCAACATCTGCTGGATGATGCTCAGGATGTTTTATGAGTCTGTGGAAGCCAGTGCCATCCTCTATGCTGCAGTGTGCTGGGGCAGCACAGAGAGAGTAGTGGACACCCAACAGACTCAACAAACTGATCCCCAAGGCCAGTAATGTCATGGGTGTGGAACTGGACTCTCTGACAGTGTCAGAAAGGAGGATGCTGTCTAAACCAAGGACAATACTGGACAATCCTTCACACCCTCTCCTTTGCTGGACAGGCACAGGAGCACGTTTAGCAGCAGACTTATTTAACCAGGATGCACCACAGAATGCCACAAGAACTAATTCCTACCTGTGGCCATCAAACTTTACAACTCCTCACTATGACACTATTTTTATTTGGTATATAGCATACTCTGACACATTACCGCATTATATTTGACCTTCTTACCTGCTCCCAGATATATTTTAACACCTTTTTCTGCCCTTTCCCAGTTTATATTTACTTTATTTATTCATAACATTCACATTCACTCATTTCTTTTTTGATTCATATATATCTAACTGTGTAAATAACAAATTGTAATATTAACTGTGTAATAACTATGCAATTACTGATTTATGATCATAGACACTACTACCTGTGGCTACTGCACTTTACAGCTCCTTCCCCTAATAAGTGGACTCTCACCTGCTGCCATGCTGAGTACATACTTCTATACTGTACTGTTATCTTCCTATCGATAATTATTTGTACCGAACAGAGTGCCTGTAAAGTGAACAATTTCCCTGTGGGATTAATAAAGTAATCTGATTCTGATTACGAAAAATCATCCAATTAACAAATGCTCAAATGCAATCCTAAAACTGTCAATACCAACCGTCAATACCAATAGTCTCAAAGTGTTGAGCTAACAGTTGCTACCTCAGACACATTCATACAACATACAGTTTAGATATGAAGCCACCATGGCACAGAATGTGCAGTTTACTGTTGTACATGCCAAGACCGCTCAGTGGCTTCCTAAAACACAGGCAGGTGTTTGCTTCAGAACACATAACTCTGTGCATATAAACAAAGCCTTTTTTACACTTGTAGTTAGTACGCTGGGTGCCCTTTCTCAAGCTACAGTAGACAGTATACAGTAAACTTCGCATTTACATGAGTTTGTTCAAGCTGCACTGAACCAGCAGCCAGCAATCCAAAGATTTCACACAAAGCGGTGAAGAAAATGACCCAAGGGCTAAGCAATTTATGCATGGCTTGTTTATTGTTGGGTCTATTTACTTTGGATGCCCATGAGCTGCTTTTAAAGCCACATGTCTGTAAAATGTGTTATGGAATTGCAGCAGTATCTACCCCTTTATTATTATTATAGACATATCATTGACATATAGGGCGAAAGTGTGGATACAGAAATAGGAATGATGATGATGAGTAAGTTACTTGGCAACCTCTATGTGTCACTGCATCAGCCATTACGGGTAACTGCAGATATGAATGCTATGGTAAAATAAAGCATGCTTTCCTGCTTGTGTGATAAACACTGTGGATATTTATTCCAGTTTTCACTGCTAATGCAAAACACTGTCAGGGTGGGGGATTACTTCTTCTAAAGGCTAACCATGCTTGGCCCCTACTTGGCCCCTACTTTGAGTAGTTTATACAAGAGTCTCTCAGAATGACAGTCATTAGGAAGCTTTACACTGTTTTACCCTCTCATTCCTCTAAATATCACAAGTGTGTCACTCATTTCAACAAATGATAAAGCTTATACTTAGGGCTGGATCAGGTGACCCTGAACCATCCCTTAATTATGCTGCAGTAGACTTGGGCTGCTGGGGAGGCTCCCCATGATACACTAAGCATTTCTACTTCATTAACATTACACCCCACCACCACCACACACACACTATCCTTGCTATTCTTTTTCCACTCACCCCTTAGTTGCAGTAGATGGCTGTCTCTCCCTGAGCCTCATTCTGCCAGAGGTCTCTTCTTGTTAAAAGGGACTTCTTCCTTCCCAACATCACCAAGTGCTTGTGTCATGGTCATAGGGTTTTGTATTCTAGTTTTGTATTAGTTTTTTTGAGTTTTGGTTATGGTTTCCGAGTTTCTTGGATTTTACGCTCTGTTTATTGGATTCTCAGTTAGTGTTTGAACCTCAGTTCAGGTACCCTGCCTGCGTTTAGTTTGCCATTAGCTTCCTCTTATGTTCATATCCTTCTGTTTGGTTCAGTCTTATGTCTGTGTTCTCAATTTAGGTTGTTTCTCTCTTCTTTTACTTTGGTTGCCATTTGTGTCTCATGTCTTCTGTTCAGTTCCCCTGTCTCATTATCCCTTGATTGTTGTCCCCTGTGCTCCTCGCCCTCCTGTTTCTCATCTGCAATCAGTCCCATGTGTATACATAGTCCTGTCCTGGCTTTGTTTGGTGTCATGTTGATGTTTGTCTCCCTTGTTTAGTGTGTGTACCAGCTCCCTGTGTTGTTTGCCTTGCCAGTGCTTGTGATGGACTTTTGCTCAAGTTTATGAACTTATCAGCTTTGAATAAAGTTTGCCTTGTGTTTTATTTACTGTGCCTCCATTAGTCCTGCATTTTGGGTCTGCTAACTCCCACACTCCACATGCTCAGAACCGTGACAGCTTGCTCATAGGGGATTGTCTGATTGTTTTCTCTCAAATATTGTAGGGTCTTTAATTTTACCTTATGGTATGAAATGCCTTGAGACGACTTCTGCTGTGAATTGAATACAGCTTAGATTTAGACACAACTGCAGTATGTTCAATAGACAGAGACGTACAGAATGGGTAGACTACTGAATAAAAATAAAATGTGCATAAAAAAGATTTAAATATTGAAAATCAGATTATCTACTAAAAGTACGCACTTTTTCCCTTCTACCTGCCTGACAAGAACATTTATTAGTTTGATTAGTTTGTGAGAGGAACCAGAAAGCAAGACAAAGATTCATGACATATTTTAGATGCATTGTCTGTTCACTATCACTCATGCAACTCTCCAATTTCATTTTAAAAATGAGAGATCTCTGAGAATATTTCAGAAGAGTCGGCATATGAGAGTTTCTGAATAATTTCAGTTTCATTGTTTTGTTCCAATTCAGAGGGAGGATTTGCTACTAGGCATTTGGGAGTATCTACAAAGCAAGACAATTAAAACAAAAGAGAAAACGCAGAGGCTGGGTGATCTGAATCATGATTCTTGGCAGTGGTTTTCTATTAATCAGCTTTCATCTCCCAGCAATCTCTCTGAGGCTTGAAGCAGGAATGGCGTGGGCTTGACCCTCATTTTCTGTTGATATCCTAAAGCCAAGATTTGGCTCCTGACCAGCACCCCAGAGAAATACCCTACTCCATGTTTTCAACAAATCTTCCAGGGAGGCAGTGTTAGATATCCTCTTGTCATCCATCCCAGGTTAGAGTGTAGAAGGATGTTTGCACTGAATTACATTCACATCAGGGCTTTTCTAGGACGGGCAAAACAACCTGGTTTCCTTTTCCTTATTCTTTTTCTGGCATGAATATTTGTGTGTTAAAAATCCTGTTCGGAAGTATTGCTACTAACTTGTGTGTATCTCGTATTACAGTCAAGTCATCATCAGCAAAGGTTGGAGTCATAATCACTGGAGAGGTTTGTTTTATAAGCTATTTTTTCTATACGGGTGACATCAGTATCATCAATAAGGTCAAAATCATCACAAAATGAGCCCACCCCTCAATTTTAAATTTTATATCACATTAACTTGGGTCTCCAGCAATACATCCATCAAGTCAGAAGAATATTTTTTATGCTTCTCAATAAAAATGAAGCACAGGCAGACACATACATAACATATATTAATTTATATAGACAGATACAGAATGCTGAGAATTTTAGTAACATTATTTAACTTTGGTTGACACAATAAGGGCAAGATGACATACTGTATTGAAAGGCTTTAATCATTTTGTCCCACATGTCAAGCCGTTTTTTTTTCCATCAAGCAGGGACATTTCACTGTCTTAGAGAGAAGGCTTTCAGATATTTCCAGCTACGCAGATGACTTGTGCCATGAGGCCATGACAACACTAGCCCAGCCTGGGCGTGCTTAGCTGATTTATGGTTTCAGTACTGCCTAAGCTGAGATGATTATGCAGACAGTTCACTGGGCTCCAAACAGCACCATAAAGGTTATTAGAGGTACTCCACTGCTCTGCATTCAGCCATATGGAGAGCCTGTGGACAGATGAGTTTTTAACTGCTGCACTGGGGATCCAATCCCTCTGAGGAATTTGGGATCACCTCTATACAGCTGGTCATCAGAATTCAATACAGAACAAAGACTTTATCTTTGTTTTAGACAAGTTTCTAATCAAGTTGAGCTTGGCCTTTTCACAGCACAGCTGCTATCAGTGGTTTCCACCACAAACTTGACTAGCTCATGCCAGCAGAGTGTTTTCAGGGCCTCTGGGGATAGAGAGAAATCAGTCCTCTTTTGTGCTGATTTTCACAGTATCTGTCATGTAAAGTCATTTTCTTCATCATGTATGTGCTTTTGTGCATATGTGGATATATATGTGTATGTATGCATGTTTATATTGATATATACATACAGTTTCATATGCCTCATTTCCATGTATAGAAAAGAAAGAGAAAAATAGTCTTTGGGAAGTGATTGTAAACAGGTAAAAACTGGATCTTGAACCAAATAATGGCATGTGGACTTGGATCCATAATTTTTTCCATTTCCACTTGAGTTCTGGAACCAACGAAGTTCTCAAATGCTGGAATTTTTTTTAGTGTGTGCATGACTTCAACAAACACTTCAATGACAAAAAAATGTATGTGCTTTTGGGAGTGCATGATAATACTAGGAAACTGGACTAGTGGTTGGTAGCTTGAAAGAACTCACCCAAGGTATACTCAGTGGCTTAAGAAAGAAATCTTTAGACGATGAATAGCATCTTTAAAGGCAATTAATTTTTATCTCAGCAAAGTCCAAGCAGTGTCCTGAACAATATGGTGTCACTATCATGCAGTCACATTTGTAAAAAGATTCACCTTTCAGACTAATAGGGTTTTTGTTGGTTCTAAGTTTTTTCATGTTTATTTTCTATTGTTTGTAAGCACTATTAAAAGGGGGAAATGATCACACAATGAAAGAAAAACTGAAATAATTATGTTTGATGTTAATCCTGTATAATTATATTTTCAGATAACATAGGGGCCTATTAGTTACATTATTTGACTTCGGTGGATACAGTAAGCAGCATCAAGGTTGTAACAAAGATTTTGACTTGCTATATATGACGCTATATTAAGTTGATACATAGGCTTTAACAAAAGAAGAATTTTCATCTAATTAAAGCAACAACAAGTGTTGAAGTCAATTGTACAACCTGAATTCCAGAAAAGTTGGGACGTTCTTTAAATTTCTACAAAATGAAAACTAAAAGACTTTCAAATCACATGAGCTAAATTTATTCACGACAGAACATAGATAACATAACACATGTTCAAACTGGGAAATTCAACACCTTCATCCACTAAATGAGCTCATTTCAAATTTGATGCCTGCTACAGGTCCCAAAAAAGTTGGTACGGGGGTAACAAATAGCTGAAAAAGCAAGAAAGTTCAAAAAGATTCAGCTGGGAGAACATCTAGCGAGTAATTAAGTTAATTTATATCAGGTCTGTAACATGATTAGCTATAAAAGGGGATGTCTCAGAGAGGCAGAGTCTCTCAGAAGTAAAGATGGGCAGAGGCTCTCTAATCTGTGAAAGAGTGCGTAAAAAGATTGTGGAATACTTCAAAAACAATGTTCCTCAATGTCAAATTGCAAAGGTTTGCAACTCTCATCATCTACAGTGCATAACATCATCAAAAGATTCAGAGAAAGTGGAGATGTCTCTGTGTGTAAGGGGCAAGGTCGAAGACCTTTATTGGATGCCCATGGTCTTCGGGCCCTCAGACGACACCGCATCACTCATCGGCATGATTGTGTCACTTATGTTACCAAATGGGCTCAGGAATATGTCCAGAAACCACTGTTGGTTAACACAATCCGCCGTACCATCTGCTTGCCAACTAAAGCGCTATCATGCAAAAAGGAAGACATATTTGAAAATGGTCCAGAAGCACCGTCGTGTCCTGTGGGCCAAGACTCATTTGGAATGGACTGTTTCAAAGTGGAAAAGTGTTCTATGGTCAGACAAATCCAAATTTGACATTCTTGTTGGTATTAATGGACGTCCCCCAGGCTAAAGAGGAGGGAGACCTTCCAGCGTGTTATCAGCGTTCAGTTCAAAAGCCAGCATCTCTGAAGATATGGGGGTGCATAAGTGCATACAGTATGGGCAGCTTGCATGTTTTGGAAGGAATTATAAATGCTGAAAGGTATATAAAGGTTTAAGAGCAACATATGCTCCCCTCCAGATGACGTCTATTTCAGGGAAGGCCTTGTGTATTTCAGCAGGACAATGCAAAACCACATACTGCAGCTATTACGACAGCATGGTTTCATCAGAGAAGAGTCCGGGTGCTGAATTGGCCTGCCTGCAGTCCAAAGAACATTTGGTGCATCATTAAACAAAAAATACGTCAAAGACGACCTTGAACTCTTCAGCAGTTGAAAACCTGTATCAGGCAAGAATGGGACTGAATTCCAAAACC
>VUQH01074702.1:0-11056 GCA_015106775.1 Etroplus canarensis
CTCTAAAATTTCCTGGTAGATGGCTGCGTTGACTGTGGACTTCAGAAAACACAGTGGACCAACACCAGCAGATGACATGGCAGCCCAAATCATCACTGACTGTGGAAACTTCACACTGGACTTCAAACAACGTGGATTCTGTGCCTCTCCACTCTTCCTCCAGACTCTGGGACCTTGTTTTCCAAATGAAATGCAAAATTTACTTTCATCTGAAAAGAGGACTTTGGACCACTGAGCAACAGTCCAGTTCTTTTTCTCCACAGCTCACGGAAGACGCTTCTGATGTTGTCTCTGGTGCAGGAGTGGCTTGAAACGAGGAATTCGAGATTTGTAGCCCATGTCTAGGATTTGTCTGTGCATAGTGGCTCTTGATGCGCTGACTCCAGCCTCAGTCCACTCCTTCTTGAATGGATTTTGCCTAACAATCCTCTCAAGGCTGTGGTTTTCCCTTTTGCTGGTGCACCTTTTCCTACCACACTTTTTCCTTCCACTCAACGGTCTATGAATATGCTTGGATACAGCACTCTGTGAAAAACCAGCTTCTTAAGCAATGACCTTCTGTGGCTGACCCTCCTTGTGGAGGGTGTCAATGACTTGTCTTCTGGACATCTGTCAAATCAGCAGTCTTCCCCATGATTGTGTAGCCTACTGACCCAGGCTGAGAGACCATTTAAAGGCTCAGGAAACCTTTGCAGGTGTTTTGAGGTAATTAACTGATTAGGGTGTGACACCCTGACCTTCCAACACTGAACTTTTTCACAACATTCTAATTTTCTGAGACAATGAATTTTGGGTTTTCATTATCTGTAAGCAGTAATCATCAAAATTTCAAGAAATTTTCAAGAAATAAAGGCATGAAATATATCACTATGTGTAATGAATCTATGTAACATATGGGTTTTACTTTCTGAAATGAGTGACAAAAAATATTGAAATTTCTCATGATATTCTCATTTTTTTTGAGATGTACTTGTACATGCCAAAACAGCAAAAACGTGTGCGCGATATTTTCTCTCCCCAACTCGGCTCACACACGTATCAAGACATTTCCATTATTCTCAATCCAGAGGAGAGATCTCCTTGACCTTATGTGGGATGGGTGGGGTACATCTCTTTACAGCACAAAGAGAAGGGGGAAAAAGTTCAAGTGTGGTTACACTTTCACTCATTGCCATAATGCAACAATTCTTATACGTGCAATGATGCTGCAAAGAACATTGATGTTAAAGCGACCCACGTCTGACTAACAGACTGCCACCACATTCAACAGATTATGGTCATGCATTTTCACATGTCTAAAAAGGGCTGAAGTGAGTTGAGATAAGGAGGAGGGGAGATGCTTCTTCTGTAAGGCTGGAATATCATTGGACCTTTTTGTCATGCTTGTTGTTTTGACATCCATTGCAGCTTACGGTGTAACCCCACACATCAAGTCAGTATCCACTGTGACAGGTCAGGACCGCCCTCGGCCTCGTTTCCCTGCTGGACCAATAAGAGAAAAGATAAAATTAGTACAACAAACCAATGTTGTGCACATTTGCCATAAATCAGACATTTAGAGTGAAGCCAGTGTTTTGCCTTTGGCATAGACCTCAGCTGGCCTTGAAAATATAGTATGTTATGAATGACCCCGTCTGCTGGCAAAC
Organism: Etroplus canarensis; assembly: GCA_015106775.1. Taxonomy (NCBI): domain Eukaryota; kingdom Metazoa; phylum Chordata; class Actinopteri; order Cichliformes; family Cichlidae; genus Etroplus; species Etroplus canarensis. The sequence goes on from VUQH01074702.1 coordinate 1,647, forward strand.
AAGTAGACTGACTGCTCTGAAAGATGACACCTGTCAGATTAGTTATGAGACCAAAGCAGGTGGAGCTTTTTTTTTTTTTTTTATAAAAGTGGTGCCTTATATCTACTTCATTTTAAGACAATCAGCCTCCACTTAAAAACTATAACTGCTTTTATTTCCCCAATCTCCCAGTGTTGGTTCATCCCTGCCACTGCTCTCAACTGTTAAATAATTTGCTGCCAGCATACTGAGCTTAGTTATTTTTTTTTCCTGTGAAATTTAAGACTTAAAAGCACCAAACCTTTTCCACTTATGCCAAGTGAATATCTAGAAACGGTTAACTCTAGCTCTATGTGACTCAATTAACTTTGATAATTAAAAAAAAAGAGATTATTTACCTCTGATTGTTCCAAGGCCTCCTCGCTGGGAGAAGCCCACTCGACCTCTCGGTGTGACGGCACCGCGCCCCCTGGTCTGATTGGCACCACCACGAAGTGCACCCCTTGCTCCTCGTCCTCTTCCAGATGCCTGGAAGTCCTCATAGCCATAGTAAGGGTCATCATAGCCGCCCCGGTAGTTGTGGTAATCATATCCATAGTAATCGTAATAGTCTTCATAGCCGTAATAATCAGGAGGATAAGAATAACCTCCCCGCCCGCCTCGTCCTCTGCCTCTTGTTGGTGGTGGCATGTGGGGAGGCCCGTAATAATAGTATTCGTCATACCTGAGGGAGGACACGCATAGAGTTCACATTGTTTTAGCTCTATATAATCCTGCTATATAACATTTTAAATTTGATAACTTTATGGCTAAAAGGCCATAGGATTAATTTCACATATCCTAAGGCTAGTTTGGATTGCAGAGCTCTTACTTACATTTGTGTTTTAGCGGCTTGTCTCTGGGCTTTGCGCTCTTTCCTCTTCTGGTCAGGGGGCTTGGCAAAGACAATTTCAATGTGCTCTCCTTCAATGTCTTTGCCATTGAGATCAGCCAAAGCCTGAGAATTTAAATCAAGGTAACATTGAAAAATGTTGCATACACAATGACAACAAAGTTTAAGTCTCTATCCAGTTACGTTTTTTCCTTCGCACCTTCACAGCAGCATCTCTTTCCTCAAAGTGGATGAAGGCGTAGTCTTTCAATTTTTTCACTCGCTCCAGCTTGCCAAACTGGCTAAAGGCCTTTTCAAGTATCTCTTCTGTAACAGTGCTCGCCAAGTTTCTCACAAAAAGCACCTTGACCTGGTAAAAGAAAAACAAGTTGCAGGCTTTTTGCAGAAATGGGGTATAATTCCAAATATTGAGTCAAAAGAAGTCTTGTATGAGGATGCACTTAACATTACACTACTAATGACTTCTGGCCCTGTACCTTACCTTGGCCATGACTTCTGGATCTGGGTCCTCAATGGGATCAGCCCACTCCACAGTAACCACATTTCCCCAGACTTTGACCTTGCCGCTCATTAGGCGGCGGCGGGCCTGAGCTGCCGTCTTGTGGTCTTCATACTCAAGGAAGCAAAATCCACGATTCTTTTTCTTGTCATCTGGCTGGTGGTACAATATGACATCATTTAGACCCTCTGTAAAGATGAGAAACAGGGGAGAGAAATGGAGAAAATGAAGCAGTTAAGTAATTTTTTCTATAGAAAAACAAGCATCGACCTGTTTCCAAACTATTTACACGAAACCAAATAGCCACAAATGCAACAATTTATGATTCAAACCACAAATTGATCAAAATAATTGCTTTGCATTATTAATTGGCTGTAGAGACATAAATTATTATTTTTTTACATAAATATAAAAATAAATTTTACTGTATTTTGTGTCCACTCAGATCTTAGCGGTAAACCATCACAGTAATGTGAATCACTCCAGTACAGTAATGCGATCATCATTGGGACAGGAAATTTTCTGAAAAAGCTTCTCCTGCACCGTGCAGCCTGAAACTAATCAAAACTGCAAGGTAAGAGGAAGCAGTTCTAGGATTGCTGCAGAGTGGAAATGGCTGGATCCAGGCAGGGGGTTTGACTCACCTGTTACTTTTGCAAATTCTTCAACAATCTGCTCTTTTGTTTTACTCTTGGGGATGGAGCCAACAAACAGTCTATTATTGGCCACAGAGATGCACACACCAATGTGTTTGCCCGGTCGAATTTCATTATTGTTGCACTGTGAAAGAACGCATGATAGTATGGGAAACAATATAAGAGACAGTCAAGTATACATAATGGAGACTATGGCAACTTATAGTGATGCTTTCAGATGCACTATTAGTAAATATGCTGCACATGCATTCTACTTAAGTTTCCTTCGTGCTCTGGCTGAAAAGGCTATTTTGTTCAAATAAAGCCACAGACCCACTCACTTTCTGGTCATAATTAGAGTACAGTAAGACCTACCAATTTGACAGCCTGCTGTGCAGCTTCTTTAGTGCAGAAAGTGACAAAGGCATAGCCTCTGTTCAGGCCACTGAGGGGATCCATCATCAGGCGCAAGTCCCAGATGGGGCCAGCTTTCTCAAACAGTGGAACCAACTCATCTTCAAAAAGATCTCTGGGGATTTTGCCTACAAAAATCTGGCAGGTTGATAGAAAAGGGAGATTTGGTGCATGAGATCAAAGTTTTCATTTGATATGAGGTAAAGACAAGGGCAGTTAACATTTTAGTAAATGGTATCCAGTCAGCTCTTAGCGGTAAACTATCAGTGTAACCACGGTCACTACAGCAGAGAATAGAGTCTCATCATCTGGACACCATATAATACATGAATGCACTCAGTCCAAGCAATTAGCCAATGTGTAAATAAAAGTGAAGAATTCTTGTACCGTTAATTAAACAATGCAAAGCAAAAATAACAGCTTCATACCTCTGTACCAATGGTGGGTTGTGCCCCTGAGTGGGCAGACTCTGGTGGGGGACCACCATACTTCCTCTGTCCTGTTGTCACATCAAGGGTATAGCCAGTCCTCTCCAGCAGAGCCTAACAGGAGAAAGAAAAAAACGTGTCAAAATAAAAGTATTGTCTTATCAGTTGTCACAAATTTGTCTTGTATTCAAACATTTTAGAAAAAAAGAATAAATGCATTACTGCACTCAAAAACATTCATTAGTCAGAAATGAAATTCCAAACATAAAATCAGTTTCAGCGAAATCTTAAAATGAACCACCAGTTCTCACTTTGATTTTGGCTTCATCTGGTCCTTTGTTGGTGTCTGACACTTTGGTCCCTTGTTTCTCTCTCTGTCTGTACGTCTTCATCACGCCACAAAGAAAGGCACTTTTGTTCTAAAAGAAAACCAATTTAACCCATTTATGATCAAACTATAACTAAAAAAAAAAAACCTTTTGGAAAAACTATGATTTTCTCCTTGAATATAGAAGTATGTAGACGGGACCGCAAAGGCACCTTATAGATAAGATCAGTGATAACTAAGAGCTACTGTGTAGTTGCACAATTCAAAATATTGCAGTTATTTATTCACACTGTGATTTTCACCTTGTATTAAAGCAACTGAAATTAAGTAAACAATAAACCAGCAGTATAATATGCATACCTGAACATGTGAGAGGTCACTGTCCTTGAATTGCAAAAGGACTTGGAGAGCACCTTCCTCGTTGAATTCTTTCAGAGCCTCAATCGCTCGATCATCTAAATCACTGTGTGACACCAAACCTGGAAGTTGAACGACACACACAAAAATTGTGAACTACTAACAAGAAAGACTGACAAATTTTAAAAAAAATAAAAGCACCAAAGTGAAGTATTTGTATGGGGATTATCTTGTACATCTAATATAATGAATGAATGAATGATGACCGCTACAATTAGGAGCGAGGAGCAGGACTAGCTTACTCTAACAGAGCTGTATTCAGTAGTCGGCTGCACTTTACTCTACAACCAGCAAGTTTTTGCAGAACTAATCACAACAGATGTGACAGTGCAACTCGATATGCCTGCCCCCCTTTATACTGTGGCTGGGAGTTTCTAATGAGCTGGTCTACATTCTCCTTTATGGAAAGGCTGTCACCTGTCCAGGGCAGCCATACACCAGACAGCTGCTGCCATTGTTTCTGTCTCAGTCCCATCTGGCTAAAAAGGCCAGACCAGTACTTCTCTAGATGTGACCAACCAAACAAGACCTAAAATGACCCCCGCCCCCCCCCCAAAAAAAAAGTCACTTCAGCTCATCCCTCTATTTACTTTTAAGAATGCAACCAAAACAAACAGTTTTTTAAAGCTGTAGCCAAAATCCTACTTCATTCATCATCACTCTACTATGATTTTAGGGGATGCAGAGAAACCTCACAGAAATGAATGGTGATATTGGATAGGCTCATCAAAAGACTCCCAGAGAGAGTTAATTCATTCGCCCTGACACCAGTGATCATGCAACCATGTTGGGAATGCAAATGCTGCAATCATTTACACATTTTCACTCTGGTAATGTGTAATTTAATATTCTGTAGCACTGCAGTACCCATTTTGGTAGGAAACCACAAAAAGTTGCTTCAGGATCCCAATTCCCCCATTCAAAAATGTGATAAAATGACAATACATGCAAGAAATTGATAAACATAAAAATTTGCATATTGAATATGCAAGAGTATTCATAGTGCCTTACCTGCTATGTAAATTTCATCTAGTTTTTCAGCAACTTTCTGTGGTAAACCAGCTTCTAATAAAGTCTGGAAGTGCTCAGAATGGGTAACTGCAGAGGTGTCCATTGGTTCTTCTGGACCATTTCCATTAATATGTTCTGTGGCCATGTCTCCAGAAATCTGTGTAAATGCAATGAGCCAAATTAATCCTGGGTCAAGGGCAACACTTGGGATGTATTCAAGAGAGTGTTAAGTCTCAGACTTGTCAGGAAAATCATTAAAAAACACACACACAGAAAAAAAATGTGTCAGGCCCAATCTTGGCTATTGGGTGACTTTCATGCTATTAAGTCCAAATTATTAAAAAGGGGATCCATACAAGTGCAGAACTAGTTATTGTGGTTATGTGGTCCTTCACAGTCTGAAGACTTTTCACTATCTTGACTTAGCACTCAGCTTGCATGAACTAGAAGCCCCAAAGTTTGATATAGGCGATGTGACACTGTGTGCAAGAAAGACAATGCACATACCAAATTCTCCAAAGAAATTAGCTCAGTTGCATATTGTGAAAAAGTGGAACTAAGGGGTTTGCGTCCATGTGGTAGCGTTTTCATTTAGGTTTGCCCTGGGTTAAAAAACATAAATAAATAAATAAAAGTTGAACAAAGGGAGCCAAGTTCACGCACTAGCACTTGAATCTGTCTTCTTGGCTGCTGCTGGTGTTGAAGCCTTGTCTCAAAATTACATGTTAGCTTACCTTCTCAGTGCTGACTTCAGCACAGGATAGATAGCTGATACACGTGTTCCATCAGAGTGTGATCCCCGGTTTCCGGTGACTGACCAGTGAGCAACTATACAGCCTTTAACATTTTGTTTATACTTTGTCAGTTACACCAAAGTACACACTCGAATTATGTTAACAACCACCCCAAACACTGGCTCCCACTCCTTTGTATGGCTGGATTGTGGGGCCCTAACCGCAACAATCAGACTGCTCACTATTCAATCTCTCAAGAAAAACGTGGACGGCAATCTTGTGTTCTGGCCTAACCCTACAAGTTGATCATATTGTCCAGTTGATATGCTATAGTGTCTGCTAATAATCTCATATCGGTAAGCACGTGTTTTCTCCCTGGTAAAAACACTTCTTCTACGTGGGTAAAACCTGCTCAGAGCACTCTAGTATTTTATTCTCTTCACCTCAGCAAAAGTCTGTAAGTGAGGTGTCCTCAACTTATGCGATAATGTGAAGTTTAGCGGGGAGGGACCGACTCGCACACGTTGAGGCTAACTAGCTAGCGGGCTAGTTGGAGGCATTAATCGGGACAATAACATCAGGCGCTTGTGTGCATTTATTACGAATGCCGCTTCAGTTATTATTTGAGTAGGCAACACGCGTGTGTATTGGAATAACAGTGAGAGATGTTCGTGAATTCTTTGTAATATGACCGGCCTTTGCCAGCTAGGTGCTGTTAGCATACAATGACAATGAGCATGTCATTCTCATGATCTGTCAAAATGGGCTAGCTTGAGCTAGCATGCTAATTCGAACGGAATCTCAGTGAGGCCATTGTTACAACGTCATGTGTCGATATGGATTTAACTATTAACAAAACGCGACTTTTAGGGTATATTCAGATCCAAAGGGGCCTTGGAAGCTAGAGGTTTAGCCTGCTAAATGCGTGGTTTGTCAACGTGCCGCCACATAGGAAGAGTCCATTTTCAAAAAGCCGGTCTGGAGAACTCGTTCCCAACCACCACCAGTCTCCACATTGTTTGAAACAGCACCGCACGATTCACACTTTTTTAGCAACCAATGAAGCAACAATCACGCTATCAATTACAAGCATTCGCCCTACCTGCCGCTGGCGCACCAACGTGTATAGTGCTGATTATTTAGGAAGATAAACGTGATACTGAAAAAGAGAGAAAAGTGTAAAACTCCCGGCACTGGTCCGGCTTCAGTCATTCACTCTTGATGATGTAAAATGGCTGCCACGTTCACGCCTCGAGTTTTGTCTCGTCGATGGGGTTTCTTGGACAGCCCTGCACGGGCTTGCCTTGTATGCATTTTACAGTAGAGCGGCGGGTCATCTGCAGCATCACTGCTCCACTGCAGCCCAGTGCAAGTGGCCGCTTAACACAACAGCTAAAAGCCCGGTTAAAGAAACAAAAAGGTGACACTCAAAAGTCCCAGATTTAACCAAATAAAATACAACAGGGAATTACATTATTTTAATTCATATTCAACTGAAAATGTGCCTTCTTTCCATTAATAACTATACATTTAAGATACACCCATCTTATCGCCAATCATCAGACTGTAATATAAGATACGCCTTATTTATCACAAACAAAAATATACTTAGTATACAGCAGTAAAATTTGTTTTTTGTACCTGCATCCAGTTGCAAAGTGAATAAACAGACAATGATCATAAAAGATAGTATTATAAAAATAACACTGGGTTTTACAGTGTAAAGAATATACAAAAAATGTTCTGTACGTTCTCTGTGTTGTGTGGTTTTGACAAATTTATTTTATCTGCTCTATTTTACCTTATTTGCTGTACCTTGGGTTAGATTTTTGCTGCTGTATTCAAATCTTTTGCTGTATTTTAGATTTAGATTCTTTGCTGTACATACATACATCACATTTTACACACATTTCACATACAGACTTTACAGCTCCTCCCCTTAATAACTGAACTTACTGAACCTACTGCCATGCTGTGTGCATACTTCTTGACTACTGCTATCTTTTTATTTATATTTATGTGTACTGAACAGAGTGCCTGTAATGCGAGCAATTTGCCCCCTGGGATTAAAAAAGTATTCTGATTCTGATTCTGACATTTTTACTAATTGTATATTTTGTATTCTTTAAAAATATATTTTTGCTATAGTTAATTTGTATTTTTGATTTTTAGGTGTATGTGTGAGCTGCTTGACACCCAAATTAGCAGTATGGCCTTTGCTGTTCCATCTACCTGCTTATATATTCAAGGACAAAATCAGACTTTTTCCAGCAACCTTCAGATGCTCCTTTGTTGTCCTTTGCCACAGCAGATCAATCCACATTGGTAATTTGGCAGAGGTTTTACACCAGATGCCCTTCATGATGCAACCCTCTATGGTGAGGGGGGTTTATGTCCCCACCTGGAATTGAGCAGGGACCTTTTGCTTGTAAGGCAAATGTAAGGCAAACCATTACGTTACCTTAATAATAACAATAATAATAATAAGAAGAAGAAGAAGAAGAAGAAGAATTTTAATCCCATAGCCACGGGTGTGTAAAGTCTAGCATTCAGTTAAGCATTCAAGCATTCATTCATAATGGATCATTCTAAAAAGCTCACTGAATTTAAGTGTGGAATTGGGTAACCAAATATTGCTCTTTATGTGGGACTGCACAGCATTTTTACCCCTTGTCACCCTGTCCCACATTTGAGACAATGTCTCCAGTTTTGACTGGTTCTACAGGATGTGCACTTTTCTAAAGCCTGGCTTTAACCCAAGGCATCTGAGAAAAGCAAGGAAGGCTTTTTATTATAGTAACCTGAAGGTTAGCCTGTCTAATGCGATGCCTATCAGGGAAAGTTACACATCACCAAGAAGTCACAGGCTTTGTGGATTTTGGTGAATATGATGAGTTTTTTTTTCTGTTTTGCTAGTTTTTTGATTGTGGTATGAAGTGACATGATATATGTGTGTCATAAATGGGTGAAAAATGCTAAAATGATCATATATTGCTAGGAAAGCATTCCAATCTACAGTATGCATATATCCTAACTGAAACCCAAAGATGACCACTAAATGGAACAGCAGCTTAAATAAAAAACAGTACAGGAATATATAGATAATTGCATGAGCCAGAACAAATTTCAGCTTCCTTTTATCCTTTTATTTATTTTTTTTGCCAATATGTTTATTGTCTTTTTCAAAATTTTTTGACAAACACATAACATATACACATTACACACACAAACTGCATACCCTTGCATCATTTTTCAGTTTGAATAAACTAAATGAAATTGGATTAATTAACAAATTATGAAGGAAAATAATTTAAAAAAAATTAAAAAAAATAAAAAATTTAAAAAAAAATAAATATAAATAAAAATAAAACAGTAAAACATAAAATAAATAAAATAAAAAAGAGAGGGGGGGGAAAGAAAGAAAGAAAATGGGGGCTACATTTTACAGCATTTGCAAATCCTTTCAGAAAAATCTAGCACTTTCATTTGTCATGATATTCATATATGGTTCCCAGAGTTTATCAAGGTCTTTTCGTTTGCCCTTGGCAATGTATGTTGTCAAATCGACCACAATCCATCAGACTTGGCCCACACCTGTCCAGCACCATTACACTCAGCACCGGCTCTCCACAAGGATGTGTTTTGAGTCCCCTTCTGTTCACGCTCTACACATCCGACTGCTCCCCGACCCATCTCTCAAACACCATCATAAAATTTGCGGATGATACCACTGTGGTTGGACTCATCTCAGGGGGGGATGAGTCTGACTACAGAGATGAGGTAAATAGATTGACTGAGTGGTGCTCAGTAAACAACCTAAAACTGAACACCACAAAAACAAAAGAACTCACTATAGACTTCAGGAAGGGCAGAGCGGATCCGGTCCACTGTATATCCACGGAGACTGTGTAGAGGGTCCACTCCATGAGGGTCCTGGGCGTGCAGATCTCTGATGATCTCTCCTGGACTGCAAATACCACGGCAGTGGCGAGGAAGGCTCAGCAGCGTCTCCACTTCCTGAGAGTGCTCAGGAGGAACAATCTGGAGGAGAGGCTGCTGGTGACCTTCTACAG
>VUQH01074704.1:0-19907 GCA_015106775.1 Etroplus canarensis
GTGGGCTTTAAACCATGCTCAGTTGGTACTAAGGGAGAAAATATCCCCCACACCATCACACCACCAGCAGCCTGAAGCACTGAAACAAGGCAGGATGGATCCATGCTTTCATGGTGTTTATTAATCTGACCCTACCATCTGAATGTGGCGGCAGGAATCATAAAACTGTTTTTTTTTTGATAGTTTTTATGTAATATTGCCACTTTTTTCCACTTGTTTATTTTAATTTCTTTTCATTTTCTTGTTTTCATGTAAATGCTTTTTTTCCTTGCACATTTTTTTCCTCATGATTTTCTGTTTTGTTGTTCTCAATTTTTTCATTATTTTCTTGTAAATGTTTTTGTTTTTTCCTCATAAACTTGCAGCTTTTTCCGTGGGATTTTTTTTCCTTATTTTTCTTGCAAAAATTTGATTTTTTTCCTAGTAAATTTACCTTTTTTTGCAGCTTTTGAGTTTTTCCTCAGATTATTTGCCTTTATTAGCCCCAACATGCCATCTTACCAGACCTGAGATTATTCAGGTGCAACACTGGTTAGAATAAGTTTGGTGTGTGCGCGTGTGTGTGTGCGCGTGTCTAGGTGTGTGTGTGTGTGTGTGTGTGTGTGGGTGTGTGTGTGTGTCTATGTGTGTGGTTGTCTGTGCGTGTGTGTATGTCTAGGTGTGTGTGTGTGTGTGTCTAGGTGTGTGAGTATTTGTGTGGGTGTGTGTGAGTATTTATGTGAGTGTGTAAATCTCAGGGAGGTAGCAGCTTTGTGATGAGCTCTGTCCACTGACCACACATAAACCAGACTAACCTGAGTGCTAAGCCTAAACACACACACACACACACACACACACACACAGATCCCAGCTGTCTCTGCTCTGTCAGTAGCTGGCAGCACCTCTCTCTTTCCAGCTTGAAGCTGATGAAAGCGGCGAGGCATTTGGCGTGACTGTAGCAGTGGCAGTGGGCGAGGAGAAGCCGTCATTAAGTGCTACAGCTTGTTTCCACAACAACATGTCAGCGATTATTATAAGGTGTCACTTCCTGGTATGGCATCCCCACAGCAACTGAAGCTATGGAGGAGGAGGAGCTGCTTTAAGTTGACGAGTTTAGAACAACAAATACACAACGGCGGCAGGAAGTCTTCTAGGACCCGTCTGCGTTTGAACCTCCTGTTTCACAATCCATCTCTGACTTCACCTGATCCCAGCATTACTTTCACTAATGCTGTTTATTATTTGCATGAATGTTAATGAATAGACACATGTGAGACGCTGAAATTTGTTCTGTTTTAAAACACTGAGGGCCTAAAAACTGATCAGTTTAAAGGAGAAGCATGTAGGAAACCTTACTCTAGAGACAGGTCTCCAGGTGCATTAACGCTCTGTGTTAGGTGAGGATTCTTTTAGCTGACAGTAGTTTGGTACATACCTGTCACGAATAATAATGAGAAGAAGAGCGACAGCTGAGAATTGTGAGGGTCTCCCCCATGAGAGTGACCCAAAACCTCTCAGAGGAAACTGAACTGACCTGAGATGAATGAAGTGTACTCAAACAGCCGCGGCACACAGGCCGCCAAGATTTCCTTAGGTTCCTGTCGCTACATCCCAAAATGCTCACACACTGTCTGGGCAAAAGTATTGGGTCACAGCTCTTAATGACTGAATCCAGGTGTTTGATTCGGTCCCATTACCACAGGCGTATAAAATGCAGCAGCTAGCCGTGCAGTCTGCCTTTACAAACATTAGTGAAAGAATGGGTCGTAATCAACATCAGCACAAAAACTGTGCGCTGGGAGCTTTATCACATGGGTTTCCATAGCTTTTGGATTTTTGCACCATGTTCATCTGGTTTAGATGAAAAAGGGTTTTGTTCTTTGCATCATTTGCTGTTCTTTGCATTGTTTGCATCTATTGTACTACGTTGCGCACGTTGCATTTTATTTATTTATTTTTTTTAATTTTTAATTTTTAATTTTAAACTGTGAAAAAACCTAGTCCTAGCTCTGTTCTTCATATTGATACCTTCTGTCATATGTCTATATGTTTATATGTTGCACCAGGTCTCTCATTTCACTATGTTCTGCGTCAGCTATATGTGGTTGAAATGACAATAAAGCTCTTGAATCTTGAATCCAAGCAGCTGCATTCAGGCTTTACATCGCCAAGCACAATGCCAGATGGAGTGGTGTACAGTAAATCATGCTGCCACTCAAATCTGGACCAGCAGAAACATGTTCTGTGGAGAGATGGTTCTCTATCAGGCAGTCTGATGGACCAGTCTGGGATTTACCAATGCCAGGAGACTGTTACCTGCCTGACTACACTGTGAAAACTGCAAAGTTTGGTGGGGAAGGGCTTAAGCACCATAAAGGCATGGATGGATGAGTTTGGTGAGGAAGAACTTGACTGGCCCACACAGAGCCCTGACCTCAACCCCATCCAGCACCTTTTGAATGAACTAGAACAGAGATTATGAGCCAGGCCCTCTCATCCAACATCAGTGTCTGACCTCACAAATGGGCAAAAATTTCCACAGACGCACTCCAACATCTTGTAGAAAGCCTTCCCAGAGGAGTCGAGACTATTCTAGCTGCAAAGGGACCAACTCCATATTAATGCCTGTGGATTTAGAATGGGATGTCAGAAAAGCTCCTGTAGGTGTCCCAGTACTTTTGTCCATACAGTGGCTCTTTAGACATACACGCTGCTGAAACTGTAAACGTGACTTTATAGCACCATTAAAACCATAAAAATAAAAAAATGTCATTTAGATTTTTTTCACAATGAATAAGGAATAGTTACACACATTTATGTCGATTGTTACAGTTATTTTATGCAGATAATCCAAGTTTAAAAAAAAAAAATGTTAATGAGCAGCCGACAGAAGAAGAAGATGTTGATGGATCTGAATCAGCTTCCCACACATTCTTTATCAAAGCGGAGTTGATCTGATAAGGATAAAATCACTTTCTTTTTAAATAGTACTATGTATGAGACATTCATTCATTCAGTTTGGGGTCAGGGGGGCCCTGGAACCTGTCCCAGCTGTCACAGGTTGAAAGACAGGGTACACCTGGACAGGTCGCCAGTAGCAGAGCGAACACCATTCACAATCAGGGTCAATTTAGGATCGCCAATTAATCTAACCCCTTTGCATGTCTTTGGACTGTGGGAGGAAGCCGGAGCACCCAGAGACCAGCTTCCACTCTTCTGGGAAGGCTTTCTACAAGACACTGGAGTGTGTCTGTGGGAATTTTTGCTCATTTGTGAGGTCGGACACTGACGTTAGTTGAGAGGGCCTGGTACACAATCTCTGTTCTAGTTCATCCTGAAGGTGCTGGATGAGGTTGAGGTCAAGGGTAGGTCAGGTCAATCAAGTTCTTCCAGATAGCGTTGTCCCTCCTCCACCAAACTTTGCAGTTTGCACAACGTAGTCATGTAGGTAACATTCTCCTGGCATCGGCAAATTCCAAACTCAGGAGAGAACCCACGCCAGCACAGAGAGAACATGTAAACTCCACACGGAGTGGCCTAAGCTGGCCGATTGCCGGATTTGAACGTGGACCCTGTTGCTGTGAGGCGATAATACTAACCAAAACAAGAAAAAGAATCCCTTTCATGTCAAACTAAAAAAAATCTACGAGATTTTATAAAACACAGGAAAGAGATTTTACAAAATGCAATGAGATTTTTAAAAAGACAAGTGCATGTAGGAAAACGCAAAAATTAGTTTTTGGGAAACAAAAAGAGTTTAATAAACGCTGGGAATTTTTAAAATGCACTGAAATTTTAGAAAACAAGACTTTATGAAACACAACAACGAGATTTTAGAAAACACCAGGTCAAGCCTTCAGGACCAACCATGAGATTTTACAAACGCAACGATGGGACGTCACCTGTGGAGCCTGCCTCATGTGGATGTTAAAGGAATTGCAGCTTTTTTCCACCTCATCTAGAGCTTTGTTTTTAGCTGCTTGGTCATGACTATAATCAAACAAAACGATCAGATGTCACGGCCAGGCCATGCCCCTCAGTTTTGGCTACTTTGTGAAAAATTCTGTTGGCAGTCCCGGCAGAATACCACAGGCATGACTTCCTGTCTACAAACCAGATGTATGTGCAGCGCTCGTTTGCGTGAATCTCTTTTATAAAACAGTCATTTGACATTTTCTCTTTGGGAAAATAGTGTTACATCTTCATCAGACTTCTGCTTCTCCTCGTCACAGTGAAACACGTGCAGACGTTTCCTCCCTCTCTCCACTTTGTTCCTCTCGGTTCTCATCAGCGGCAGCTCTATTATCTACAGGAGCCTCCCTTCATCTCTCCTCCTCCTCCTCCTCCTCCTCTCTCTCCATTCTTCAGAGGGGCACAACCTTCACTAATCTGCCACCCGGCGCTGGTCCTTTCCCTCATTCGCTCTTCTCGTTGGTGCACAAGAAGAATACGGGCTCCTCTTCCCTCTGTTTTTCTTCCTCGTTCTGTTTTTGCTGCGGCGGGGTGAACGGCGGGTCAGCCCTATTAGCCTTTTTTCACTGTTAGCGGCCCGCTAAACAGGACGAGCTTTTATTTCATTCACAGAAAGAGACACACAAATAAACCAGACGGGCACAAAGTGTACTCCAACAGGCTAACTCAGCCCTTTCTTTTGTAATGATTTTACTCAGATTACACATCCTTTATTAGGTTTTTCTCTTTTTTCCGCCCTGTTTTTCATCCTGATTACTGAACCTTTGTATTTACTGAGACAGAAAAGGAGATAAAGCAAAGGGTTGTGGTCCAGTAATCAACTGTACCCTCAAGGTTTTGTATATTAAAGCCGCAGGCTGTATATAAAAGATGGGTGTAAACGGTGAAATAGATGTTCAATACCGCTGAGGGCCACTGTGTGCTATCTCCAATACACTCCCATTCAAAAATTGTATTCAATTCAGTTTTATTTATATAGCTCGAATACACCACAGAAATGTGCTTCACACTGTAAGGTAAAGACCCTGCAGTATTAGAGAGAAAACCCCAACAATCAGACCATCCCTTATGAGCAGCACTTGGAGACTGTGGGAAGGAAGAACTCCCTTTTTACAGGAAGAGATGTGATATTTGTGTATCTAGAAAAATATGTGTATTAACAAAAATGTTTTTCAGATTTTTTATGGTTTATTGCATTTTTTAGCAATGTATTTAGTTACTACAGACATTACATAGGTATTATTAAAACACTGGCATGTAAAGCTTGTATTGATGTATAGCAAGTTGAAATGCGGCAGGTAAAAATGTAACGATAAGCTCTGGTGGACTTGTTCGATGGTAGGTCAGAAAGGGTTAAACTGTTCAGTTCCACCTCCACATTTGTATTTTAGGGCTCTGGTAGAGCAGTGTTGAATGAACTCATCCCTGGTCTCAGTGCTGCCACTCAGTTCAGCCTCAATCTGAAACCAGCCTCTTTTTTTTTTTTTAGCTCCTCCCCTTTAAGACAGCTTTCTCCAGATTGGCTGCTCCTCCTAAAAAAGACAGTTTGAACAACAGATGGGTGGGGTCTCTGTGCCTGAGATGACCACACAATTTCCCCCCGGGGATTAATAAATTATTCTGATTCTGATATCCACTCAATGACATCATGCGGACTGAACAGAAAAAAAAACTGCCTGAACAGTTTGATGACCTCTGTAAGGGTGCTGTTCCACTTCTCATCAGTCCTTTCATACAGAAATGTGCTGTTTTTGCAGCAAGGGGCACAAACCAGATGATGCCCAAAATAATCATTCCCACCTGTTGCTAGACAAAGAAGCCCACATTTTATTACAGTTTTCACAAATTTCATCAATGAATGTCTGACGTGAAATAAAACGACACTGGCTTTTGACTGTGTGTGCTCTATAGACACTTCTGTTTATTTACTTTATTAATTCTAACATTATTTTTATCCCATTTAACATGGCATTTTTAAATATTATCATTCACTGATTGGTTCTTACTGTTTATTATACATTTTTATATATTTTATGATGTAGCTGTCCTTTTAAATTACCTTTATTTAATGTAGTTTTCATATAGTTTAGCTTATTAATATTTTACCTGTCATGTCATTGTTTTTCATTTTATTTGATGTAGTATCATTGTACTTGTCTGATTTTATGTCTTATAGGTTTGTCAGTCATCTGTGAAGCCCTTTGAACTGCAATAATCTGCAAGTGTCCCTGTACTGTCGTGGTTTACATATTCGCCTTCCAAGCAAAAGGTCCCTGGTTCGATTCCAGATGGGGACACAAGCCCCCCTCACCATGGAGGGTTGCGTCAGGAAGGGTATCTGGCGTAAAGCCTCTGCCAAATCACCAATGTGGATTATTCTGCCGTGGCGACCCCTTAGGGAGAACAGAAGGGAGCAGCTGAAGGTACAATCTGCAGGTGCTTTTTCTTGTTGTTTTCACACCTATGTGATGTGAGAAGCTCAGATCCTCACTGAGGTTTATGCCCACTAACCCGAAACTGCTGACTCTCTCTGCCTCTGCTCCCTCAGTGAAGACAGGGGTGTGCCCTCCTTCCTGCTGTCTCCTGTAGTCCAAGATCCATGAGCTCCTTGGTATTGGTTACATGTAGCAGCAGGTTGTTGTCTCGATACCATGATGTCAGAGCTCTGAGAGGTGAAGAAAAGACTGCAGGCAGGGTGGAGCGGGTGGAGATGAGTGTCAGGGGTGCTTTGTGACAGAAGGATAGCAGCAAGAGTGAAAGGGAAGGTTTACAAGACGGTAGTGAGACCTGCAGTTTTTTCCCCTAAAGTCTGACAGTTACATTTGGCTTTCAAATCACAGATCAAGCAACAAAATGGAGTATTAAATGATTTCACTTTAAACAAGTACATCCTATTACACATTACAGAGAAGGCACTGCAGATGCATATGAAATGACCACATGTCCTTACACTTTACCCCATTAAGTAACTGAGGCTGGTATTTGGGGAATTCCAGCAACACTGCTGCTCTGGATGAGACAAAATTCATGGAGATTCTCAGGTAATAATTTCAATCATTCGACCTCTCCCTGTTGTAGTAAAGTCATCCAGAGATAGCTGATTGTACGAAGGCCAACTGAGTGTTACGAGAAAATTAAAATCATTCCATTTGCTTCTTCTATGACCCTCAAGGATAAGTGCTAGGTGATGGAGGACACACCACTTGAAAGCCCTCATGAAGGTGTGCATTTTTTATTGCTTAGGCAGGTTTTCATGCTGTAAATACACCCAAACTGCAGTATGATATGGAGTGAATGGCATGTGTTTGGATTTAGACACACACAGTTAAAGGCTGTAACAATCCCATAATAAACTCCTGCAGCTGTTCTGTTTTGAAAAGTAATTAAAGTTCCCCTGTTCCATGAAGGTTGCCCAACCTTTCCACTGGTGCTTTCCGAGTTCAGAAGTGAACAGAGGATCGAGCGTTGGTTAAAATTTGATTAAACAGGAACTGTAATGGTATTATGAAGGGTGACCTGTCCCCACTTAATGGCCATCTTGGGAGGCTTTAATCTTCTGTTCCAGTGGAAGTCAACAGGAAAAGAAGCCCTGGAACAATGTGGGGCTAATTTCACTGCCACAAGAAGTGATGAGCTCCTTCAGTGACCAGTCAGGGGCCTTATTACCTGAACACCCCTCAGTAATGAAGCATGAAACTCATTCAGCACAGACGTACGTACACACCTACCTGATACACAGCAGTAATTACTGTCCCCTGCCCCCGCTTTCCCCTACTATTTGAATGCATTAGCAGTCGCTACAAATATTCAACAGATGCTGATGAGACACATAACATATTCCTGAGGCCACAGCCCTGGCACGCTTCAGTTAGACAATGAGAACATCCTTTCATCCTCTCCACCCTCCCCGCGTCATTTTATTCTGGCCATATCTGTCTGTGTTTTCCTCACACAGACATGAAACCACTGAGCCCAGACAGCGAAGGTGGTCCTGATTGAGGCCAATTAGCCACCCCTCAATACGCCCCCTCAAAACCATGCACTTCACCCAACCCACACTGACTGAGCTTCACAACAAAAACGCCGGAGGAGGAAACAGTTTGCTCCCTAAACATGTCAGGCATAAGGACAGAAATCAATAGAAACTTGTGTAATTTATTTTGTGCAAGATAAGTCAGGGGTGGGATGGGGAATTAATGAGTCCATGACCAACGACACACAGACAATAGACATTTATGGGCCAAGCCTCATCAGGACCACAGCAATCCTAAGCGGGCTAAATGGCATGTTGGACTGAATGTCACTGATGATCCAGAACCGAAATAATTCCAAATTAAACAACAAAGCATTTCAGTTCATTGCTGAAGACCATTATTATTAAAAATGCATCAATAAAGGTAAAAGCCAGGAATTCAAAAGACCTTGACTGAAGAATGTGTTGCAAACACAAGTGAACACATCTGGTGCATATCTGAAGTCAAAATGAGGCTTCTGTGTTTTCAGGATCCTTTGTTGAGTTAAGTAGCAGCACAAACACCAGGCTGAAATGAGTAAGTGTGCACAATGAAAACATACAGTTCAAACCCTCCTCAGTTCAGGGTTACACCAGAACTTAAGAGAGCCAAATTTAACCTCTCGTTCTGTATTCCAAAAGCAGAGGATGCCCTTCCACTTAAAGCAGGCCTGAGGAGCCAAACTGAATCAATTGCTGTATATCCTCAGTAATTCTGTTGGATCTTCAGAGGAAGCTGCTTGACCCGTATCTTCAGAGAGCGACAGAAAGATCTTTTTTGCACACTTTCTTCTTCCATTTCTCTGCGCAGTTCAACACCGCTATTCTAGGACAATCAATGCCTCAGCTGCCAGACCCAATCATTTTTCACCTACACGGTGATTAATTGCCTTCGTATGTCACTGACCAGTGATCTGATACTAAACCTCTTTAACCCACACAGTCATTTTCAATTATACAATGCTAAAGTGGCCACAAAGCAGCAACAAAGCGGCAGCATCCATCACAGGTCAGCATAGAGATAAGGCTGATAACACAGCTGCAGCTGATAGCCCATCAGCTGACACACACACAGCGATAAACAGTCTCTCTCTCTCTGAGTGAGGTCTTGTTACAATAAATACTCTTACAAATGGTCTTCTTTGATGAACCTTCTAAAATCTCTCTTTTTTTCTTTGTCTCACCTCTTACAGGATGGCGTTTATGATGGCCGATAAAGAATGTAACACTCCACCTTTGTCACGCACAGAAATCCCCGAAAGGCAGCCCTTAAGCAGCGCACATGTGTACCTACTATCAAAGAAAACACGGTGCTACACATGTCTTATCAGGTCATGTCTGTGGACACTGCAGATGTGAAAATCTTATTATCCTAAATATTCAAAATACTCTGTTTTCTGTGTTGGTTTTTAAAGAAACAACTGAAATGTGTTTCGGAAGAAGAAGAAGAAGCTTTTAATTATGCTTTACAGCAGCTCTTTGTCTAATGGACGACACACACTGCACCATGTTAATAAAAATGACACTAATTAATACTAAGCTACAACAAATCTATAGCACATCTTATTTTTCTTTTTATATCAGAAACTCCTGAACTGCAGTGATGAGGATTTTAAAACTCATGCTTTTGACATGAGGCACCCGCTTTTGGCTTTCACTCTCAATACGCCCAAACAAACGTAACGGGTAAATAGAACTCAAAGTACTCAAAGTACTTTCCACTTACCACATTAGCATGCATATACCTCACACTCACACAATGTTGGAACCATCAGAGGCAATTTGGGTTGAGTATTTAAGGACACTTTGACACTCTGACTGCAAAAGCTGGGGACCAAACCACTGACTGTCCGAGTGGTAGAACACCCACTCTATCTCCTAAGCCACCAGTGTACAGGTTCGCATTATAAACAAACCTTTGTGACACCGTCTCCCACTCTGGTTATTGTAATCAGTCATTCAGCAGCTCATTCTCCTAACTGCTTATCCTCTGGGTCATGAGGTGGGGCAGCCAACCCACACGCTCACCCTCCACTCCCACAGTAAATTCAGGATCACGAATGAGTTAAACACGCATGTCTCTGGACTATGGGATGAACCCACACAGACACGAGGAGGGCAACAGGCAAGGAGGTTAGAACCCAGGGCAATAGTGCACGCACTATACGCCTGAGCCACCGAGTCAGAGATGAGTAAACAGTACCGTTACCAACAAGCAAACCTACACAGGTAGGAACCAATCAAACAATAACAGATATAGACTTCTTGACAAAATGGCCGCTATGCCTGGAGCTTGCATGTTCTCCCTGTGCCTGTGTGGGTGTCCCCCCCAACAGTCCAAAGACATGACATTAAGATGACTGGTAATTCGAAATCAGTCAGGGACATAAGGTAGATAAAGTTTTTAAAGTAAATGGACTGGTGCTTATATGGCGCTTTTCTACTCCAGCTGAGCACTCAAAGCACACCCATTCACACAGCACTTTAACTACCACACACACAGTCACAGTCTGATGGATGCATTGGGAGCAATTTAGCGTTCAGTGTCTCGCAAAAGGACACTTCAGCATGTAGACTGGAGAAGCCAGGGATCGAACAGTTGACCTTCCTGCTGGAAGACGACCCACTCTACCCCCTGAGCCACACCCGCCCCAGCGGTACAGCAAAAAGCGCTGCAAAATGTGACTTGTGGTCTCAAGCACTTTGAGTAACCAGTAAGCCCATAAAAGCACTACGTGAATGCATGCACATTGCTTTACCTTTCTTTTCATGCCTACTGTACACCCCCTGCTCTTTAAAGTCATATTTCTATTGTCTGCGCTCTCCATCTGTCACTTTCACTCCTCTGTCTCCCTCTGGTCATGATCCACTGGGTTCATTCACTATGTAAACACACTGCCTCTCTCTATCTCTTACTTCTAGCTCACCTCTAACTTACTCTGCCTCTGCTGTGTGTCCTCAGGCGTTGTTTGTCCATGTCAGTGCTAAGCCGCTTGTCTCAGGGTATACACTCTATGCCGTCACTTGGAAGTGGTGTCAGGCATATTAAACAGGCTGCAAGCCAATAAAGTTGACTGCTGTGAATTTTAGAAACCGTGATAATCTTTCCTGAGCCTTTGTCGAAGAGGAACTGTGCGTTTTAGTTTCTCTGATGATTCGTATTTGTGTCTGGGTTTATTCTTTCTAATATGAAATTGATATTTTTGAGTCTACTGAGCTAATCTGACAATTTCTAACGTATGAATGAGTGACCTCTGTGAGACGTCTTCTGACTTACCCTTTAAAATGAATGCTCTGGAGCTTCAGCCTCTGCAGCATCTGTATCTGTGTTTATGATCTAGCATAACAAAGCAGAGCGTCATCTCTTGTGGACAAACAGCGTGAGCTCTGTCTCTGCAGCGAGTCCTCCATTACTCTGAGGATTACCCTAAATCCAGCTGATTACAGCAAAAATACATATTTTACAGGTTATATTCAGCATAATATGATCACAGTGTGATCGTATAGTGGCTACGTTTGTTTATTTAAACAAAATAAAAGAGACCTAACAGAAAGAATTTATAAAAATAATATACAAAATAATAAACTATATTTAAGTAGATGCTTTATACTGCATTGTCAGTTTTTGGTGTTTTCTGTTCTGAACATGGAACTTTCCAAATCATTACAAAACATAGAAATTGTTTATACCAAACAGCAGAAAAATACATTGCATGTATAAAATGTTAATGCACTCCAACTAGCAGTGCACGGTCACATGCATTCATGACAAAGCAGAGCGAGATGTCTCGTGAACAAACAGCCTGAGCTCTGTCTGAGAAGACGGCATCACGCCAAAGCGTTCTATCTCTGCTCAAAAGGCTCTTTACTGACAATAAATCACACAAAAACAAACAGTTGGCTTAACAAAAACATGGTGAAAACAACCCACACAACACCGCAGCCAGCCAAATGAAGCCAGCTCAACTTTCGTGTGCACTGCAGTCGAGCGACCACATTTTTGTCCACGACATTCACAGACACGTTACCTCTGCGGTGAATCCTCCATTACTCTGAGGATTACCCAAAATCCCTTGCCACCAATAGTCAGTGCAGGGTGAAATTTGTGACAGTGGGTGGAGCATTTGTCCTGTTTAGCAGAATTTAACCTGAACCTGTTAAACTGTGTTATGCAGACTTGAGATGATGAAAATCATTTGTAGTTTGTTTTTTTTGCAACAACATGTATACGACTGAAACCCAAGATTTCAACAGTTACCAAGATCCAAAAAAATCTAAAATGTAACCCAGATTCAGTGCTCGAGTAATATGGCATCGCAGCTCAATAAAGTAGAGTGACAATTGGGTAAACCTTTTATAAAATGTAAAAGAGAGAAGCAGAGGTACATTTAAATTCATCTGTCACCCCAACTTTGGGTATTTACCATAATGCAGAAGTATAGTCATTACTCAGTGTTTTCAACAGTCTCCTTTTGCATTTTAGATTTTGAGCTGCTAACATGTCTAAGTTAATCACTGTGGCTTGTGACTTGATTTTAAATCATTCAAGATGTGATTGAAGTGCAGATTTTCAGCTGTAATTGACGGGCTTTGACAAAATTACTGCACTAACTGTTTAGGAATTGCAGACAAAAAAAGTACACTATTCTCAGAGGCTCAAAAATTAACACAATTTTAAATGATATAATTGTTTTAAGTACTTTCATTAAAATTATTTAAATTCAGTGGCTGAAGTCTAGAACCCATGGACATGATATCACCAAATATCACCAAAAATATGATGCCAGGGGACCAAAATATGAAGGAGTTATGGGAAATGTAGCTGCCTGCTGATGAGTGAGACGAATCTCTAAATATCAGTTTTATTTTCATTAGGTTCAGGAAATTTTGGGAAAGCCAAGTTTTAACATCCGCTAAACGTTAGAGGAGTTTACATATTTAGGAGGCAAATACTGTATATCTGGGCATCATTAGTATAGAAGAGGTAAGGAATACAATGTTTTAAGACCCAAGCAGCAGCACGTAGTGTGAAAACAGAACTGGACCCAGAATGAAACCTTGAGGTACACCACAGGTCAATGAGGCAGTATTAGAAGAATAATTGGCAATGCTAACAGAAAAAACAGACGCTTTATTAAGATAAGATCTGAACCCACACAGGGCAGCGCCACAAATACCATTACATTTCTCAAGAAATGAAATCAAGATATTTTTTCAGCCTCATGATGGCCTCCTTGCATCAACATCTCTTTGGACCTTATATTGAGAGTTTCAGCAAACATTTATTGAATATAATTTCATCACTTGGAATCAACCTAGATATTTTATCTTCACGTTCATGCAATGCATTCTGTTAAACCCCTTGCATTAAAGGTGTTTGTTTCATTAAAAGTTCTTTTTGGTGGTGTACAGAAGCAAATTCACAAAAATCGTGTCACTGCCCAGATCTTTACAGATGTAACGGGCACATCACAGCACCGATTCACTTTGCAGGCAGCTTCACAAGAATACATAAGCATGTTTCTAGGTTACAAACAAGCAGATGTTACTAGAATGTTTCCCATGTATGTTGATGTCAAATATTAAGATTAAAAGTCATCATTATCTCTGCAATCACAGAAGCTTCTAATTTTAATCTCCTCTGAAGTTGCTTTCTTGAGTCTTCCTGTTAATGTATTGCTTTAATAAGTTTAAATTTATTTTTGTCTGTGTGAATTAATTGTAGTTTTCTTTTTTTATTTTGCAATATGGAAGTGAATAGTTGCTACAATGTGACTTCATATTCTTTACTAAAAGTAAAATCCGTTCACCCTGGACTTACCCTGGCTAGGACCACTTGCTGAGGTTCTCTGTACTTACGCAGTATTTGCCAGATGAAATTGCTCTGCTGTGTATCTGCTCCAAGTACCAAGTTTGATAGTTTTTGTTTGCTTGCTTTTTGTTTTTATGATTATATTTCAGATCAACAGATCTCACTGAGGGAAGAAGGGTCAACTGAAGACAGACACTGCAATGAGTTTGATCCAAATAACCAATAAGCAATAAGCAAATCAATCTGATATCAACTGAGTGTAGTAAAGAGCAGACTTCAGCATGACAGACAGGATGCTTTGCTTGCACACAAATGAAAATGCACGTCTTTGCTGCTGCAGCCTTACTTGGTCTAGTGTGACAAGCAGATACTATCTGCTGTTAATTCACAGAGGATCATAATTGTCCAAGAAAAGTCATGTCTCTATCAGCTTATTCAGAGTAAATGGACTGGCAGTCATATAGCAAATTTCTAGTCTTGATGGCCACTCAAAGTCACATTCACCCAGTCAAAGACACAGCGCTTCTTCTGTAACACGACACCCAGACTGGAGGACCCAGGTGCCAACCCAGCATCCTTCTCATTAACAGATGAACTGCTGTATCACCCATATTCATCAGCTAACACACACCATTCAGTTTTATTCAGTATCAGGTATTGGGATTTTACTACAATCTATTAAGATCAACAGGATGTATGAACCAATGGTTAATTGTGGCGTTTCTCCCTGAGGAGGTGCTATGGACACAGGGCCAAAGAGGTACAAAAATGAGGCATTGCAACTGACTTTTTCCCTCCAAGGAAATAAATCAAATTCCAGCAGGACTAACTGTACAAAGAGAGCAGATATACAAAATGAATGTGAATATGAGAAAATTCTGAAGTCAATATTCTGAACAACTGTCAACACAAACATGGAAGCACATAAGCACGTTAGTTGATATAGAGTCCAAGTCATGTGTCGCTTATCCCCACATCTTGCCAGGATGTTTAGAGATTTAAATGACCTAAAATCAATATTGTATTGTGTAACCTGCTTTAGGCAACGGCATCACTGCTTGGATACCCCTCTAGTATCTCCACTGAATCCTGTTCAGTTGCAATGAGAGGGCTAAAATCCTAATTCCATGGCAGATTAGCTATGTAGGGATGAAGTTAATTTGCTCCCCATGCAGAGGAGCTTGTGTGAGCTCAGGGGATGATCCAGGATCCCAATCACTCTCCTCCTATGGCATGTAGTGACTATAGCAGGTTCATCTGGTGGGGAAAATGGACTCTGGTGGTTGGTTGGTATGTTTCCAGACAGCAACACATTCCTTTTTGAAAGGCAGAAAGGATACCTGGCATCAGCTCCCCTTATTTCTAAAACATACATGCACAGTCTAGCAGAAAAATAGTCAAAAGTCTACTGATGGTCATTAACAAAAGAACCACCAAGAGAGCACACAAATCTAAAGTGAAGAAAAACCTGAATCTCTGAGATTATATCTGATGGCTTACGGGGACAGGTTCACAGGAGCAGAACAACAGCAAGGAGCGAGCAGGACAAGGGGCTGAATGTGATCGATGTTTTAAGCCTCCACAGAACCCGGGCCTCTAGATTTGACTGAGCAGAAGGGCTTAATTTTTTCCTCTAGCTTCAAAGCAGCTCAATCTTAGTTTTTGAAGTTTGCACCACTCATAAGCAAACTCTGGTTTAGAGAATTTCCAGTGGATTAAAATGAGAGTGGAGCACCACCCTGTTGGATCTTCTTGTAATCTAAAGCACTTAAAGTGGTCAGTAAAACCAGAAAAGCACTTTTCCATCTCCATTGTGATTTTTACCAAGGAATGCAGATAAAAAAAAGACAATATCTGAGCAATGTCACCACGAGTAATAAAAAGTTCAAGAGAAATTTATCTAAACGTAAAAAAAACCCAAGAAAGCATGTAATATTCTAAAAGTTTAAACTGGTAAATATTAAAGTAAGAATTCCTATGTGAGACCTTGTGAAACCAAGTGGGGTGTTAAGCAGCTATTTGCACACTGAAAACAATAAAGGCCATAGCAGTTCAAGATGGTTGCGTGACTTATGGTTACACATTTAGTGAATTATTCAGAGATGTAATGCAGGAAGGAAAAACAGCCTTAGTATCACCTGTATCCTTGGAATCAAACATATCTGATTCTTGTCAAACACATTGAGATACAGTGAATGCATTTTTTTAACTGAAAAAAATCAAGGCATGAGCATCCTTCTAGAGCTTGGAGAGTCATCATATTTGCAAATAAAATCTTTACACTATTTTAGCAAGTCCAAATGCTGCCATTTTCAAAAACCAGGTCTTAGCCACCAGTGGCGTTTATCTGATCTCAGGGGTTCCATATACCGGTACACCCGGTTAACCCAGTAGCAAGAGCGTTTTCCTTTAACCAGCTTTAAGATTCTGCGTCTATTTGATTCCTCACTGGCTGTCTCCATTTTTAAACTCATTATCAAATCTATAGTCCCCTCTAGAACAAAAGAACATTTTAGGCTTTTATTCCCCAGTATTTAAATGTGGTCAAGTTATGGTAAATAACATAGAGCACATTTTGTAACAAACCGCCCACTTTTTCAAGTGAGCATAAGTATAGCGATACAGATTTCTTGTATTTTCTTTCGTTATGCTTTCCAGGCTTTTAACACAATATCTTCTAGTTCTTTATTGTTTCTACCTTCAGTCTACCCTCCAGGAGATGATGAGCTAGCTGCTGATTGACTTGGCCAGTTCAAAACTTTCCATTTCTCCCCTGATAAAGTCCTTTGTGGAGGTGGCAGTGTGTTTTGGATCATTGTCTCGTTACATAATGAGGTTTCTCCCTATTAATTTAGATTCATTTCTCTGTAAATAGCCCAACAGTCTGTTTCTCTAGACTTCTGTGTTCATTCTGCTGCTACCATCATGAGTAACACCATCAATAAAAGGATTAAGCCTTTTCTGGAAGCAGCCATGCAAGCCCAAGCCGTGACACAGCCTCCACCATGCTTTACAGATGTGCTTGTATGTTTAAAACTGTGAACAGATCCCTTCTTTCTCCATACTTTTGCCTTTCTATCACTTTGTTAGCACTTCATCATTGTCTCCTCAGTCTATAAAACTTACAAACTGTCGTGACTCATCCCTGCACTTTTATGCAATTTCCAATCTGGCTTTCTGAT
Source organism: Etroplus canarensis (assembly GCA_015106775.1). NCBI lineage: Eukaryota > Metazoa > Chordata > Actinopteri > Cichliformes > Cichlidae > Etroplus > Etroplus canarensis. The sequence goes on from VUQH01074704.1 coordinate 16,958, forward strand.
TTTTCTGCTGAAGAGTGTTTTGCACTGTGTAGTGTGACCTCTATATTGTTGTTCTCTAATGGTGGACGGTGATATTTGCACCCCTGCTCTTTGCAGGTTCTTTATGATATTACAGACTGTCACTTTGAGGTTGTTCTTCACTGCTCTACCAGTTTGATCCCTGTACACTTGTGGTTTCCTTCTTTTGCAGGACATTCAAACCTGTGAAGCCGGCTATGCCAAATATTTCCAATTTGTCCTCCACTATCTCCAAAAAGACCTCACAGGGGTCACTGATGCTGTTTTTCCTTCTCATGTCCACAACCAGTTCTTTAGTCTCTGTCACATTAAGCTGCAGATGGTTCTGTTCACACCATGTGACAAAGCTGTCCACTGATGGTGTCCTTGACTCCAAGAGGGTCCATTAGGGGGCTGATTATGGGTCGGAGCCAATCCAGGATAAGTTTCTCCAGGGTCTTCCTTATGATGTAAGTGCCTTGGGTCTGTAGTCCTAAGGACAGTGAGAGGTGACATCTTTGGCACAGACACGAAGCATGGCCTCTTTCAAAGCATGGGAACCCTTTTATTGAGACAGGCTGATCTGGAAAAAATGGTGTAATATATCACAAGCTTTGAGGACCCTGGAGGTGGGGTGAGGGAAGGGGTGGCTGATGGTTGCAGCCCAACAGCAGGAGGGCTGGAGTTGTGAGCAGCCTGTTAAGAAAACAGATTTGGACCATTGGTCCAGTCCACAGTTCCTTCACCTCCTCTGCCACTTTTTGGTCTCAAACGATGCTCTTCATTCCTCCCCAGACCTCCCTCATTGTTCTGCTCAAGCTTCCAGTCCAGCTTCCTGCTGTAATAGTTCTTGGCCACTCTGACTGATATTTTCAGTTCAAATCATTTTTAATTTTTCTGTAATGGTTCACATACCAGTATGTAGAAGCTCTTTAACCAAAATGGTATTGTTAATGCTAAAATATAATTGTTATTGAAAAAATATTATTTGTATTGTGGATCAATACAAATACAACAAATTACTATATGGTTGTGCAATACAATATAGCAACTGTATTGTAGAAAAATAGTAAAGCACAGAATTATTTCTTTATTAAGATGATAAATCCAAGTTATTTCCTTGCATTCCTGAACAGAAAAATGAGTTTTAGGGGTTGAATGTTCTGCTTGACTAATTTAGGACTTCTCAGAGAAGCCCAGTGAGCCAGCTCAAATGTGGGTATAAAAAGGTGATCTCATTTTGAAATTCCTCATTCCTGTTCAAAATGATAAAACACACAAAAGTCCCTGGAAAGGAAAGAGTCTGCATTAAAGACCTTCATGATGCTGGATGGTCTTTGTCATTTTTATGACAGGTGGGCTGATAAATTTATCAAGCACTGTAAGCCTATTACTTTTATTATCCCTGAGCAGAAAGGCAGACTGATATTTTTCCACTAACATTTCTGTTCATTGAAATATTTGTTTAAATTACTCAGGAGATCCTCATGAACCCTGTCCTCTCTTTCCCCAGAACTGCCTCAAAGCTGAGAGACATGCTCCAGCTATGCTTACAGTAAAACAATTGGAGCGATAACCACTTGCTGTCTAAAATCACTTTAAATGAAAATTTTTGGCCTAAACTCTAAAGAACGCAGAAGCAGATTGGCTTTCACACACATTTTACTCTCATTCTGTAAGAATGAATGTTAAAATATGAGCTTTACAGTGAAGTATGAGTCTCTCCTGATAATGCATTTTTCCAGTGTTATAAAGGGAAAAAATGGAGAAAAACTTAAAGGGATACTTACCTCAAAAATCAGATTTACCTGTTACAGTAGAAGGGGCCTGTTGCGCTATCCATCAAGATAGGTTTTGTGTGAGTTACCAAGTTTTTGAAACATGGCCTGCAGAAATGTCTGCCTTCTCTTGAATATAATGGGACCAAATGGCACTTGCTTTATGATGTTCAAAGTGCCAAAATAAAAGAGTGAGAAAAAAAAAAACATTTGAAAAACTCAGCCGTGATGTGTCGTCCTAGAAACCACTATCTGGTTACTAAAGATGTTCTACAATGGCTATAAAAAGTATTTACCCCCCTTTGAATGTTTCACTTCATTTATTGTTTTAATAAATGAACTAATGTCAGTTACAAACTAATGTCAGTTAATTAAAAATATATAGTGTCAAATAAATGTTTGCGTAAAGGGACTGAGCTAATCCAACAGAGGTCCAGCTGGTTGATTCCAGCAGTGTGACAGTTAATGAACTGCAGATGACCTGAGTGCAGCTGATGTGTGTCAGTGATTGTAGTATAAAAACAGCTGTGTCTGGGAGGTCCAGGCTCTGCTTCACCAGTATTCCTGCTACAGCTGAAGAACACTCCAAGAAACTCAGAGAACAGATCACTGAAAAGCAGAAGTCAGGAGATGCTACTCACTGGAGTTCAGTCAAATCCATCATTAAGAAATGGAAGGATCATGGCACTGAATGACCGGGCAAGAAGAAGACTGGTGAGGGAGGACACCAAGACACCTACTGCCACTCTGAAGGAGTTAAAAGCTTCACTGGCTCAGATGGAGAGACTGTACATACAGCAGCTGTGGCCTGGGTTCTTCACCAGTCCAAGCTGTATGACAGAGTGACAAAGAGAAAGCCACTGCTGAAAAAAGCTCATATGAAATCACTCCTGGAATTCACCCAAAGACATGTGGGAGACTCCAAGGTCAACTGGAAGAAGGTTCTTTGGTCTGATCAGACAAAAATTTTGCTTTTTGGCCATCAGACTAGACACTGTGTTTGGTGAATATTAAACCCTGCACATCACCATAAAAACACCATCTCCACTATGAAGCATGGTGGTGGCAGCATCATGCCCTGGGGATGCTTCTCAGCAGCAGGTCCTGGAAGGCTTGTGAACACAGAGGGGAACATGAATGCAGAAAAATATCACCAAATCCTGGAGGATCATCTG
>VUQH01074705.1:0-12702 GCA_015106775.1 Etroplus canarensis
ACTTTAGTTTCATCAGACCATAGGACATGTCTCCAAAAATTAGGGTCTTTGTCCCTGTGTGTGTTTACAAACTGTAATCTTGCTTTTTTCTGTTGCTTTTGGAGTAAAGGCCTCTTCCTGGCTGAGTGGCCTTTTAGCCCATGTCAGTGCAGGACTCTTTGGCTGTGGATAATGACACACTCTTACCAGCTTCAGCCATCATCTTCACAAGGTCTTTAGCTTTGGTTCTGGGGTTGATTCGCATGTTATGGGCCAAAATACGTTCATCTCTGGGACACAGAACCCGTCTCCTTCCTGAGCGGTATGATGGCTTCCAGAGCCATGTCATCATCACCTGGGCTTTCCCACATTGTTAAAAGATATAACCTTTGTGTATGTAAACGTCTGACTTTGAAAAAAATAATAAAAATCTGTCTAAAATATTCTCTCTCTCATTATTGCAGCATTTAGCAAATAGAAATAATTTTGGCAATCCTAACTGACCTAAAACAGGAGAAGTTTAGACTGATTTAATTTCAAACAGTGAGAAAAATATGTTCATGTGTCTTTTTACACAGTGTATGCAAACTTTTGGTTTCAGCTGTACTTGACGTGCAGTAACTTACCCCTGGAGATATAAAAATGCTTCCTCTGTTTGTGGTAGTCAGAACATAATGATTGGATAATGACTTACCAAGAAGTCTAAGATTATTGGAACAAATGACAGTTTCAGATAATGAAAGGCATTTTGATCCTTTGGGGTGACTTTAGGTGTTATTTCTTACTTCAGCTGTATTAAACCAGCCCGCATGTTTAAACTCTTTGTTAACCTGTTTACACAAACTATCTGTTCAGATTTCACTCACCTCTCTTTCTAGGAGATTGCATGACCAGACAGATCCTACCACCTCTGGTAAAAATCATAATCACAAAAGTTAAAGTCAGAGGAGTATTTACAGCTAGGTCCGTGAGTTTTTGGGCTGAGACACACATTTTATAATTTTGCCTCTGTGCACTACCACTCTTCTTCTTTTGGCTGCACCTGTTAGGGGTTACTGCAGCAGATCATCTGCCTCCATCTCACTATATATCTTGCATCTTCTTCTGTCACGCCAAACCTCTTCGTGTCCTCCTTCACTACTGCACATCCATGAACCTTCTTTGCGTTCTTCATCTTTTCCTCTTGCCTGGCAGCTCCATCTCTAACATCGTTTGTTCAGTATATCCGCTATTCCTCCTCTGCACAAGTCTAGATCGTCTCAGCCTGAGCTGTCCCTCTGATCTACTCATTTCTAATTTGAGTCCATCCTGGTCACTCCCAGCAAAAATCTCTAACACTTCAACTCTGCCACCTCCAGCTGCACCTCCTGTCTTTTTGTGAGTTCCACCATCAAACCAAACCATACATTATAGCAGGTCTCACTACTGTCAGGAAAATACTGCACAGCCATGACATGGGAAGAGAAAAGTATGGAGGAGGAAAGAAACAGCTCATGATCTAACACATACTGCATCATACATACTGTATGTCAAACATGGTGAAGGCAGTGTTATGGCATGGGCATGCATGACTATCAATAAACACAGGTGCTACCTATCACATTAATTGAGAATTTCATGAACTGTTTGTTAAACACCCGTGTTTACCTAGGGCTTCATGTCAAAATGGTTGCAGTGAAAAAGGTCTATGGATCTGAGGGAGTCATGGTTATTAGTGATGTGACTGATGCTATAAATAGCAGGATGAATTCAGAAGTGTACAGGGTTATACTCTGCTCAGATTCAGCCAAATGCTGCAAAACTGACTGGCTCAAAGCATACTGCAAAAGCAAGCCAAGAGTTTCTGAAGACAAAGAAAGGAATTTCTTCAAGGCCCCAATCAGTCACCTGAACTCAACCCAGCAGCTTTTCAATTACTGAAGACAAAACTGAAGGCAGAGAGACTCACAAACAAGCAGCTACTGAAGGTGGCTGCAGTAAAGCCCAGGCAGAGTAAGATTTTAAGAACAGACCTTATATTTAAATTCATGTCTGTCCTTCTGAAAATGGGAGACTGTGTAAGAAATGACAATTAATGCAAGTCTTCTGTTAAACACCTTTTTTTAAAGCTGAAAGTCTGAACTCTTGGTTGTTTTATTCAAAACAGAAAACTGAAAAGTATGTTTGTCTTAGAAAGAAAGAGAACTGTGCTGATTACTTTTATTTGTGTGATATAGAAGAGAGAAGAGTGAGGGGAAAATGGGAAAAAGGGGGGTTTGAGCTGCTGGACTCATTCAGCTAGAGCTTCATTATTCAGCAGGACTCAGTATGAGTTCACAGAAAGCCAGACTAAAACCATTTCCTTACAAATATATTTGCCACAATGAGCTTTTTCTTATTTTTCTCAATTCTTCTTCTGTTTTTTGAGTGCTCTGATAAACAAGCATTTCATATACAGAACATACATCCACAGAAAAGCCTCCTTATTTACAGTTTGTGTATTGACGTGTGTTTTCTAAAGGAATGGTTTAATAATTTGGTAATTGTAAATGTTTCTATAGATCAAGGCATGTAGGAGTCAATAAATGTCATAAAAATGTATGAAAAGAGAGGATATCAACAGTTCAGCCTGATCAGTTATGAAATGACCTCTCAGAATGTGCACTTCAGGCATGATTCCCTGGATCTTTCCTATAGACCTGACATATTAGTTGACGCTTGTCATAGCTCTAATGCACTGAAAAACTGGGAGATAATCTATAATTTCAGTGTTACAAACTTAAAAACTAAACATGTGCAAACCCTACCACTTAAAGATTTGATGTAATTCATATGAATTTATTTGAATGTAACTTCGTACAACCACAAATGGAAACTAAATCTTGCTCTAATGTTCTTAAGAGTCTCTTTGCACACTCGTGTATTCCTGTTTTGTAATCACCTTTGGGTTTCTGCAGGGATGCATCTCATAAATTATCAGATCTCACCCTACTGTACTTGTGACCTTATATTGAGTCAAGAACAGAAATGCAAATAAGTGGGAGAGCTGTACAATCTATTATAGATGTACATACAGTTCAGTTTAGTCAAAATGCCTGGCTTCCAAAATTTATGGCTCTTCCCTCACTGTTGTGAAAACTGATGAAAGCGTGAACAGTTTTTCATGATCATTTGGGATGGACTGGTATTCAAACAGTGCTTTTTGCTCTTACTCATCACTCAAACCACTTTACAATCCAGGCCACATTTACCTCGGAGCAGTGCTGGTAGTGGTTCAGTCTTTTGGGACTAGTTTGGAAACCAGAGAGTTACTGAGGGCTGCTGGTTCAAGATTCACTCAGAGCACCTTACATGTAGAGGTTGGAGACCACATCTGTAGTGTTTTCTGGAGGACAGCAATTCAAACAGGTGATGGGCAGGGTGGGATGAGTCCTTTAGGTTGCTGTGTAATTTCTACAGGTGTTGGTTTATGATGTTCTTCAGAATTTCTGTGATTTTGAGCCTTCTTCACTAACACTGTCGAGTTTGCCGTAAATGGGAGGGTCCCCTGAAATGTGCGTTCCCAGGAATTTGAAGCTGGACACTCTTTCCACATTGATATGATCAAAGATTTTTCACTTTTTTTTAATCAACATTTCCCACGCAACCATTGAGTTTTCATGTCAGGGCCTTTAAGTATGTGAAAAAGAAAATTAAATTGTTTTTGTTACCTCCCACACTACCAGTAGCTCTTGTGTTTAATGAAATTATATGATGGCTAAGCAGCTTGTTACATTTTCCTTACTTTGTTGAGGCCTTCACACTGGCCACACTGAAGGAAATAAAGCATGCAACAATATAATCCATTTACAATATAATCCAGAAACTCTTGTTTTATATCATTTTAGTTTGTAGTGTCTTGAAGTTTGAGATTGCTGGTTGTACAAACAAGGCAACTGAGAAATTACAAGGGGCAACAACACTTGATCTTTTTTCTTTTTCTGTTTAACCACAGCTTAATATGAGATGGTCTGTGTGGCAGCTCCTTTGTGCAGGTATTGGAGAGGGGGTGTGGTCTGTCCATATTCAGCCACACTGGCAACATCCAGGCCCAGTGTGCCAGCGCTTTATTAGAGCCTTTGGAGCTCAGTTACTGTGTGGCTCTCCTCAGATATCTGATTGGCTTGTTTTCTTGCATTATACAGTACATACATTCACCAACTTCTCATCCATGCACTTCCACCACTGATACTGACTACACCCAGCATTGTTAGTGTGTGTGCAGCAGCTGGAAACCCTTGTATTTCATGATTCTAGTCTCTCATGTATTGAGTTTTTTTTTTCCTTGTTGGTGGTACAAAAAAGGTGACTGAGGAATTCCAAGGAGCAAAAATTCTCAATTTTTTGCCACTATTTCACGCACAAAGTGATAAATCTGTCACTACTTTTTACCATTACACAAGCGTAATTAAATTATACTAACCTCACATGGTGCATAACACTACATGACAAATAAGAAATAAACAGTGGCATGAAAAAAGCAAAAAATGTAAGAAATATAAAATTTTTAAGAATATTGGATCAATATTATAAATGGGTAAGACTACAAGTGCATCAACAGTAGTATAGTACGGAGTACACACGTTGGACTCCCCAATGTAAATTAAACGTGCTGTAGCGCTCCCTGCTGGTGGGAAAGGCACATGGACAGTGGTGCGAACAGAGAGTTTTAAGAGAAATCAACATTCAGCAAAGCAAACTTCCAACCATCAAGAGGCAGAATGAAACAAACTATGAGGGACGATATCTTGAGTGCATCTCACTTATTTCTTGTTTTATAATAACATATATTAACAGTAGAATTCATAAATATTTACTCAGAGACAAAAACTGTTACAAGTAAATGAAAAGAATGAAACATCAGGGCTTAAAAACAAATTTCTTGACAGACACACAAAAAAGGTTTCTTTCACTTGAGTTAAATGTGTATAGTTATTCATAAGCTATATAACTGCATGATATATTCTAGATTAGTATCAATTATTAACCTCTTTAAGTTCAATATTTGTTTTTTCCTTTTGTTTTTTTTATCACTTAAAAGGCTTTTGTTGTTGCATGTGAAGTTATGAAACCAAAGTTTTAAGCTTCTTCTGCTTCCATGACAGGTTCAGAGAGGAATGGAAGGTATTTCATCCATTTTAATCATAAAAGAAAGGCACTCACAGAATTCCACTGTTCACATCGTTGGAGTGATTGACTGCCCTTGCATGTTTTGACACATTTTAAAAAGGTTTGAATTGTTTTAATGTCTTTTTCACATGCAGAGGGTTGGTGTGAGGGAAGAGGATGCAAGGGATAGGTTGAGATGGAGGCAGATGATCTGCTGTGGTGACCCCTAACGAGAGCTTGTCTTGTTTTGGCTGTTGAGGTTTCCTTTGACAGAATCCACTTTTGTAACTGAAGGGTTTATTTCAGTACTTTCTGTACGGCTGGATTTCAGGATTTTTCCGGTGAAGAAACTGCATGAATCAGATGATGAATGACTGATATTACTGTTTTTTATAATCTTCAGCATGTTGGACAGTTGTCTCCGGCACTGAGAGGATCCAAAGTAGTAGAGCAGGGGATCCAGCAGGCAGTTCAGACTTCCCAAACACAGAAACACCAGATAGAGTGCATAGCTACCATCAGCTGCCTCCTGACTCTTCTTGTCTCTCTCATTTAATTGCAGGTAGTGTGCAAGCAAGAGACAGTTTGTGGGCATGAAGCACAGCACAAATATCACCAGCACTGTCACAGCCATCACCACTGCTCTTGTTCTTCTTCGTGAGCTTCCTGGAAGCCTGTGTTGGCCACTGCTCAATGCCCAGATGACCCGAGTGTAGGAAACCACTGTGATGAGCAGAGGCAGGAGGAACAGGGTGCAGCAGAGGGTGAGGAAGTAGGTCTTCAGCCACAAGATGTTTTCTGAGGAGTGGACATCATGGCAGGTGGTGATGTTCAACTCATCAATTTCAAAAGTCTGTTTGGAGGTGATGAGGGGCACAGAACCAGCAATGGATAATATCCACATGACTATGCAGGCTATGACTGCTTTCTGTGGGCTCCTCCAAGTCAGGGACTTGATGGGGTAAACTACAGCAAGAAGGCGATCCACACTGATGCAAGTTATCAAAAGAACAGAACAATACATGTTCCAGTAAAAGACAGCAGTGACCACACGGCATATGACTGAGCCAAATTTCCAGTTGTTGCCTTGAAAGTGGTAGGAGATCTTGAAGGGGAGCAGCATGGCAAAGAGCAGATCAGCGACGGCCAGGTTCATCATATAGATCACTGCTGGCTTCTTAGGACGGATCCCCCAAGCAATGGCCAGCACAGCACAGATGTTAATCGGCAGGCTGATGGAGCAGACCAGCGTGTAGAAAGAAGGTAAAAAGATGGTGGACACAGGGCCGGTTAGAAATGCCAACACCTTTTCCGGTGTACCACCACTCGAACAATTATTTAATTCGGAATCTTCATCACAGTAACTTATTGGTTCATCTCTGCCCGATTCACCAAAATGGATAAAGGTCCTTGGTTTAACTGTAGTTGGAGAGAAAAAAACTGTAGCTGGGGAGAGAAAAAATATATATTTTAAATGTTATAGTTGATTTTTGTACTCCATACTCTTTATTTTAAAGCCGTGATTATATATTATTTTGCAGACAAAGCACATTTTTAAGATAATTAAGAGTGATGACAACTTTTATTTAAATAAAAATTCTAAAATCCATTATCCAGCCCAGATTTTGTTTAGGCTCTTGTGCAGCATTGCATTTCTCTTAATAAATCTGTAACTGGACACTGCTGCACATCAAACTAAAAATTGTGCCCAATGCTTTCCACTGCAGATGTTATTTCTGCTTACATATCATCATGCACGGTGGTACAGTTGTTAGCACTATTGCCTCATAGCAAAAGGATCCAGGTTCAAATACCCTGGCCAACCAGCTTGGGCCCCCCTGTGTGGAGTCTGCATGTTCACCCTGTGCTTGTGTGAGTTCTCTGAAGGTACTCTGGTGCTGTCACACAGTCCAAAGACATGCAAAGGAGCTAAGTTGCCTGGCAATTCTAAACTGACTGTAGGTGTGAGTGGCTGGCTGGGCAACCTGTCCAGGGTGTACCCTGCCTTTTGCCCTATGACAGCTGAAAAACACCCCTGATGTTAAATCTTATGCTTCATTGCGACCACTGCATTAAATATACTAATATACTTAATAAATAACATTTCATACACAAATACCTTCATAAATCAACAGATAAACATTAGATAATATGGAGCAATCACAGCTTCCCCGAGTCCAAATCAACATCTTTAATTGTCTTGTTTCATCCAAAACTTAAAAATCCTTGTTTTATTATTTCTGCTCCGAAAATGTCTGAAATTAACTTGTAATAAAAGCAGAATAATTTTTGGTCAAACATTTTTCGACAAAGTACTGTTTATGATGCAGCTTTATAGCAGCAGAAAGAGATTTAAAGTTGTCTTACCGTTGTTGTCTGTAGCTGAGGAAGCAGATAACAGAACACACAGGAAAACTTTCAGAGACCCTGAAACCATTCTGCTGGTGGTCACTAATTATCACTAATAATAAAGAATGGAGGAATGTGAAAGGTGTTAAATGCCGTTAATCTTTGAGCAGGTTCCTTTTGTTGATCCCAGACTCTTTCTGCTGCTGCTGCTGCTGCTGCTGCTCATCACCCACCCAGAGGATGTAAACATCCATTCGAAACGCCCCCTACACTAATCAAGAGCACTCTGCACTCTAGGGAACATTCTGTGCTGTCATTTCACTCTTCCTGTGAGACAATCAGGGCCAGAGCCAGTGAAAAATGTGCCAGCAGTACTAACCATAACAACAGCTTCTTTTGCTGATTAATTAAACAACATTTTTCATCCCAGCTAAGCGTGTTAGTGTGGGACAATGTGAGATGTCTTACTAATGCTGAGAGATCTGTAATTTTGATATAGCTAATGTACATCCATGTAAACATACACAAAAAACTCTCCAGCTTACACATTTATCACATACAGTGTAAATATATTTTATTTGAGAGCAACCCATCTAGCTTAATAAGTAGACAGAATGAAGATAAAGCAATCTGAAGCTTGCTTTAAGGCTTGTATACTCTGTTCCGATTTGGGGTTTAGTATCTTGCCCTAACCCTAACCCAAGGTAAGTTTGGCATGTGGACTGGTGTACCCAGGGATTGAACCACCAACCTTCCAATTACAGGACAACCCATTCTGCCTCCTGAGCCCCCACTGGTTTGTACCTCTATACTGAACCGCATCCAAAAATTCTAACAATTTTCTGGCAATTATGAGAATCACATATCTTATCTGACTACACTCCATATTCTCTTTTTGGTTAAACTGAAAAATAATTATAGATTAAGGATAAAACCCTCTAAGTGGTTTCTCAGTATTTTTGTTACTTTAATTATTGTTTGCTTTTTGGTATTTTCATCATACTTAAGCAAAATCTACATAGCTTGCAACTTTCTATTGACTTCTGACTTTTTGCTTGGGCATTGCACTGGCAGCCAAAGACAGGTTAACCAGCATTTTACCCATTTTTACATTTCCTTTCTTTCTGCAAGGGAGGAAGACAAATGGATGTTAGCAGGGTAGAGAGAAACAAGACAGCGCAAACAATCTTCTTCTTCTTCTTCTTCTTCTTCTTCTTCTTCTTCTTTCAGCTGATGCTGTTAGGATTCACCACAGCAGATCACTACCTTCATTTCAACCTGAGAAAACAATACTAAAGCTAAAGATTGAGCAAAAGTGGGATTAGCCTAAGTGATTATACCACACAAAGTGATGCAATGATCAGATGGGTAGTAAAGAACCTTTTACATCTGTCCTTAGAAATATTTATATGTAAAATGGCAATTTGTGCAGTTGCACATCTTTCTTTCTTACTGCATAAGGAATTACACCTTGAAATTAAATACCTGGGGTCAACCATCCAAAGCAACGAACAGAGCACAAGAGAGGTGAAGAAGAGAGTGCAGGCAGGGTGGAGTGGGTGGACACAAGTGTCAGAGGTGCTTTGTAACAGAAGGATAGCAGCAAGAGTGAAAGGAAAGGTTTACAAAATAGTAGTGAGGCCTGCCATGATGTATGGTTTGGAGATGGCAGCACTAATGAAAAGACAGAAGGCGAAGCTGGTAGTGGCAGAATTGAAGATGTTGCGATTTTCCCTGGGAGTGACCAGGATGGACAGGATTAGACATGAGTACATCAAAGGGACAGCTCATGTTGAGAAGTCTGGAGATAAAGTCAGAGAGGCAAGGCTGAGATGGTTTGGACATGTTCAGAGGAGGGATAGTGGATATGTTGGACAAAGGATGTTGAAGATGGAGCTGCCAGGCAGGGGGAGAAGAGGAAGACCACATAGAAGATTCATGGATGTAGTGAGAGAGGACATGCAGAGGGTTGGTGGGACAGAAGAGGATGCAAAGTATAGAGTGAGATGGAGGCTGATAATCTGCTGTGGCGACTCCTCACGGGAGCAGCTAAAAGAAGGAAAAGATGAAAGAGAAAGACATTTTGACTGCTTGCTGCTGGGTTCGTTTTATGAATCCTTTTCATGGTGAGATTTGCTGCTACATATGAGAAGGCTGAGTTCCAGTGAAGTGTAAAGATTTTTTTTTCTTCTTTTGCTTTTAAGACGAAAAGATCCAGCAGAACATTTCAGAGGATGTGGGAGGGAAGATTCTGTTATAAAAACATAACTTTATTTGTTTGACATCCAGTAGCTCCCTGGAGATTGATAAGTGCTTCTTTCCTTTGTGGGAGTAAGAGGAAGATAATTAGATGACGATGCACGGTGAGGTCAGTAAGATAATCACATCAAATTGCAGTCTCAGATCATGAAAGGCAGGCTCTTTTTGTCATTTGCGGTGAGTTTAGGTGTTATTATTTCTTATTTAATCTACATTAAATTAGTTGTTGAAATGCGTCATGATGTTCTAAGCGCATGACAGCAACTGGCCATCCTGACTTTTTCCTTTTTTGTTTCTGCGTGGTTAAATTATGTGTTTACTTGCTTAAGTAAACTATATGTTCGGACTGTAATCGCGACTCTGTCCAGGACATCATGTGACCAGACAGCTCCCCCTGCTTCTGGTGAAAATCACAATCACACAAGTTAAAGTCATGGTAGTTTTTACAGTGAGGTCCATATATATATGTGGACGATGGCACACTTTTTAAAATGTTGTCCCTGTACACCACCACACAGGATTATAAAGCAAACAAGATGTGATGAAGTACAGACAGCTTGCTGCTTTCAGGGGTTTAACAAAAGAATTGCTTTACAGCCATTTTTGTATGGGACAAGTAATGGGACAATTGACCGACAACTAGTTTAATGGCCAGGTGAGGCCTGTTAATTTGTTATTCCATGACAAACTAAGCATTGAGGTTATATAAGGCTACAAAACCCCAAACACAACCAGAGACAGCAAACATTAGGAGTGGCCAAGAAAAGAATCTGGAGCATTCTTTAAAAAAAAAATGCACTGGTCAGCTCAGCAACACCTGTGGAAGATAATATTTCTTTACTTGGTTTGAAAAAAAGAAAAAAAAACTTTCACAAAATTTAGCCAAGTCAAGAACAGCATCAGGTAGGCCAATAATTATCAAAGATAATCAGGAGATACCTTCATGAATATAACAGAGATTGTTTACAAACAAGGGATAAACCACTTGGTACACTCAAGAATAGGAAGGCTAGATTAGATTTCACCAGAAAACACCTAAGCGAGCCTGCCCAGCTCAGGAAAAAATCTTTGGACAGATGAAACTGAGATGAACTTATACCAGCATGATGGGATGAAAAAAATAAAGAGACGTAAAAGAACAGCTCATGATCTGAAGTGTACCACATCATCTCTTAAACATGACGGAGGCAATATTATGGCATGAGCATGTATGGCTGCCAGTAAAACCAGGTCACAACTGTTTATTGATGATGTGACTGCTGACAGAAGGAGCAGGATCAAATATGAAGTGGACAGGGCTATAATCTGCTCAGATTCAGCCAAACACTGCAAAAACGACTGGACGGCACTTCACAGTGCAAACTGACAGTGACCCAAAGCATACCGTAAAAGCAAGCCAAGAGTTTCTCAAGGAAAAGAAATTAAATATTCTTCAATGGCCAAGTCAGTCACCTGATCTCAACCCAACAGAGCAGCTTTTTAGTGACTGAAGACAAAACTGAAGGCAGAGACCCACAAACAAGCAGCAGCTGAAGGCGGCTGCAGTAAAGGCCTGGCAGAGCATCTCAAAGGAGGAAACACAGCATGTGGTGATGTCCATGGGTTTTAGACTTCAGGCAGTCAGTGACTGCAAAGGATATTCATCCAAATATTCATCAATACAGTCATACCCTGGAAAACAACCCTTGTTTATCACCAGCTCTAACTTAGTTTAAGACATTATTATGCCATAAATAAACCTAATGAATGCATTTATGTATAGATGGCAGAAGAGCATACACAAACACTTGATTTTATGAATGATAAAATCAAGACCAATACTCGTAAGAGTATTGGTGATTCTTGTGAAAATGGAAACATGCCTGTAAAATGACAGATATGACCTTGAACACGGTTTGGGTGAACATCCATTCAGTGATCATTATGTGCGAGTTTGACTAATATCTGGCCAATACTTCAGGAGAAGCAGTGATTCTTGAGAAAATGTAAAAGCACTCATGAAACGACAAATACCATCTTGACCTTTAGCCCATTTTAGGAGAAGTTCCATTAAGTGATCATTGTGTGTGAATTTGACTGAAATCTGTCCAACACTATAAGGAGTAGAAATTCTTGTACCTTGTGGATAGATGAAAGACATCTCACTACAGCATAAGGCCATCACTCCTACAGCCTGACCTTGAGCTAAATACTGCAAATTTGTAATTTGTTTATGCGCAACTGATAGATGTAAACTACATCCTCAAAGATCTTTCACTGCTTTAACTGACAGTTCCAGTACACTGTAAAAAAAAATCCTAATTTTATGGTTAATAACTCTAAATTTTTACAGTAGTTTTTCTGTTTTTTAAAAATAGTATACAAAACTGTAAAATTACAGACATTATCTGTAAATTAACAACCCAGTTGTTTTTTTTTAAAGTATTATGCAAATAATGACAAATTACATTCATTTCTCTTTTTTAAATGGAACAATTACTGTATTATTATATGCAATGTTTTCTACTCTCTTAAATTACAGTCAAATTTATGTAAAATGACAGTAATTATCTGTAACTAAATATGTAGCTCGTTATATAAGGGTTTATGTCCATACTAACAATCTATTTTTTTTTACTGTAAACTGAAGGTAAATCTTATTAGTTTTATATATGTGTACTTTTATATTCAAATTGTAATTAAATATGTTGCCCGTTATATAAAGGTTTATGTCCATACTAACAATCTAACATTTTTCTCTGTAATTATAAGGTAAATCTTACTAGTTTTCTTTATTATTTTTTTGGGGGGGCTTTTTGCCTTTATTTCTGATAGTGAATCTTGAATCTTGTTTTCTTGAAATCATATTTTCAATACCACGCTGAGACAACTGATATTGGCTGTCACACAATATTGCTTTGAGCATGATTGGTTGATGTGGATGTCAGTCAAAGAAACGAGCCAATCACAACTGTGCGCGCCTTCATTTGAACCTACGTCTGTTTGAAT
>VUQH01074706.1:0-16709 GCA_015106775.1 Etroplus canarensis
AGATTCCTCACAGTGTCACTGGAGGTCAAAGTAATGCCATCCAGAGTAAGTTTCTGGTTAGAAAGACTGTTAAAGACCAAATACAATAACCTCAGTTTTGTCTGAATTTAAAAGTAAAAGATTACAGGCCATCCAGGTCTTTATGTCTTCAAGACAAGCCTGTATTTAACTAATTGATTTGAGTCATCTGTCTTCATGGATAAATATAGCTGGGTATCATCTGCATAGCAGTGAAAATGTATTCCGTGTTTTCCAACACTGCCTAAGGGAAGCATGTATAACGTAAAGAGTATTGGCCCCAGCACAGAACCCTGTGGGACTCCATGACTGACTTTTGTGTGTGAGGAAGACTCCTCATTGACATAAGATCTGGACTTACACCTTACACCTGCATAGTTGTGGCTCTACACTTGCTGTTTCTTGATACTTATGTATGCTGAGTGGAGTGCCTGTAACACAAGGAATTTCCCCCCAGGGAATTAATAAAGTATTCTGATTCTGATTCTGAATTGGAATTCTTGTGAATTTTTGCCCAGGGCCCTGGCAGACATACGCCACTGTCCATAAAAAATGAAGGAACGCAATACTGTGTGTACTGTGCACATGCTGCTTTTTGGTAGCTTTCAGTGTCACTTTTTCCTTATGTGTATTAAATGGCACTGTTCAAGGTGAAAGCACTGTATTTTATAACACGCCTTGATTGAGGTGTTTGGCTTTAAAAGCTACTGTCGTTGGAATATCGGGCTGTGGGCTGCTGATGGGTTATTTTTCTCCCCACACCATAAACACGTGTAACGCCTCCGACTCGTCCTCTCTGAGAAGGTCTCGGTCCGTTTGCGTCGCCAGTGCAGTGCAGCCTAAGCCGGTCCATCATGCCTTGCGGTGTCCTAGTTGTGTTCCGATCGTGATTTACACGTGAGGTCTCCGTCGCCGCTGGGCAGAGCGGGCAGGGGCGGCAGATGCCTGGAAGCCCCTCGTCGGATGTCCCGATGACCGGACGGACTCGTGTTTACATCCGTTCATAGAGGCGGGGATGCGCGCACGCCGCCGACTGTGATGCAGGCGCGGATCGGCACGGAACAAGAAGGGATCTCCCTCAAGTGGCCCGCATAACATGACGAGGAAAGTGGCGGATTTTATCCCAGAGAGAGACACACACAGTGTGGCTGCAGAAGGACAGGAGTTACACATGCTCCAGCACGCAGTGAGCTGCGGCTGTAAACAGGTACGCTGTTGTGTTTTACGCGGCGCAACTTGCATGCGTCGGTCACGCCAACATTTCAAACCTGCTGCCCTTTAAACAAGGCTGTAGACTACCAAAAGGGTGTGTTTAGTCGGTGTGTGACACCTTTTTTGTTACACTGATCGGCTGCACCGACTGATCGGCAGCAGTTGCGTAACTTTACTTGGCAGATTTATTCGTGTCTTTCTCACCCTCCTTTTTTCAGACGTGCAGAAATATATATATAAAAGGAGTCAGTCCTCTTGACAGAACATGCCAGAGTCATGAGCCAGCAGGAAGCGAGTTAGTGGTCAGTACGTGAGTGGATGTGTGTGCTGAGCCCTGCAATGATGAATCTCTTTATAGAGTCGGGCTGTAAGCGCTCAGTCAGCAGTGGTTTTAATCAGAGTTCCTTCAACTGAGTCATGCAGCTACAGCACAGAGGAAGAAGTCCTTGAAGCACACGTGTGAGGGAGGCAAGGGTTTGTGGTAGGAATACTCTGGTGTAAAAAAAAATATATATTTACTTGTGGACAGGACATTGTTTTAAATCAAAGGCATATTCCAGTCCTTTTCATCTGCTACTAAACTACAAGTCCAATGTGAAAAAGGTTGGGGTGATGCGTAAAATGTAAATGAAAACACATTGCAATGATTTGCGCATCTTATAAAACAATATTTTATTATTTAGGAGATGTATCAAAGGTCGACATTGAGACATTTTACTATTTCAGGAAAAATACTAGTTCATCTTGAATTTGATGGCAGCAATATGTCTCAAAAAAGTTGGGAGAAGGGCAGAATAAGGCTGGAAAAGTAAGTGGTATTAAAAGGAACAGCTGGAGGAACATGTTGCAACTAATTAAGAGAGCACCTTGGAGATTCAGAGTTTCTCAGAAGATGGGCATAGGTTCAGCAATCTACGAGAAACTGTGTTTACGAATTGTGCCACAGCAGATTAAGCTGCATTGGTAATTTTGCAGAGGTTTTACGCTGGATGCCCATCCTGACACAATCCTCCATGGAGAGAGGGGCTTGTGTCCCCACCTGGAATTGAAGCAGGGTGCAATTTCAGAATAATGTTCTTAAATTTCAAAATACAAAGACTTCAAATATTCCATGTCTGTGTGCCAGGGACACAACTGAAAACCAATATTGAATATTGGTGATTTTTTTGGCCCTCAGGTGGCACTGCATTGAAAACAGAGATGATTTTGTCATAGAAATTACTGCATGGTCTCAGGAACACTTCCAGAAATCACTGCCATGTCCACTGGACTGAAGAGGAAAGGGACCATCCAGCTTGTCATCAGTACTTAGTTGAAAAGTCTGCGTCACAGATGGTATAGGGGTGCAACTTGCACATCTGGAAAGGCACCATCACTGCTGAAAGGTATATACAGGTTTTAGAGCAATGTGCTCCCCTCCAGGCAGCGTCTTTTTCAGGGTTTGGGTTAGGATCAGGGTTTTCTGTGTTCTTTTATGAATAAAATATTGGTTTTTGAGATTTGCAAATCATTACATTGTTTTATATTTATATTATATAATTTCCCCTCCTTTTCGGAACTGGAATGTCTTACCTGATGTACTAATACATTCAAAAATGCATAAAACAGTTAGGTATTTGCTACTACATACATAATCTGACACAGTTTTCTTTCTTTAAAAGCATCAGTAGTTTCAGATTTGGAAAAACATAACATACCATCCTTTCAGATGGATGAAAATCCTCACAGGCAGTGTGTTAAAATAATGCACTCTGACAACATGATGTTCTGTTAAACTGTACCCAATGGGGTTACTTCTTTTGAGAAACAGCTACACATATTTTCATTATCAGTGAATATTGAGTCTCTTTTTTTGTCCATAAAATGTTTTAAAACATGCCTGCCACTATTTCTTAAAGTCAACAATGGACACTTATAGTATCCAAAGATTTAGTTCACATCATAAGACCAAAAATTATTCATGAGAAAGTTAACTTTTCTTTTTTTTAAGTGTTTACATTTTGAGACAACCATAAAAATTAAATAAAATGTTCTTTACAAATCTTTTTTGAATTAAAATAACTTCAGATGTTCAGTGACTTTGGTAAATGTTCCCATTAATATAGGTTCTTGTGCCAACCAAGCGCCATTAACTTTTCCTTAGTTATTTTCATTAACAATGGCTGTATCTATATTTACCTGAGAAGTCAGGCCCTCACTACTGAAGTGGAAAAGTCGTAACAGACTGTGCAGTGTAAATCCAGTCCAGTTTATCTTTCAGCAGACTCCCCCTCCCACCACCTTGTGGTCAGTTAAGCTCCAAGTCTTACGGGGTTAAAGGCTTATTGTCTTCACCAAGCTGATTAGTTTTAACTTTTGAAACTGCAAGAGGACACTTTGGTCAGTCCACTTCAATATGGGGATTGTCTCTTGTAACAGTGGAGAAAAATGATAACTAAATGGTGCTGAATTTTAAATTTAAATGCAATGATTTCTTATACACGGGTACCAGAAATGATGACAAATCCTGTCCACTAACTTCAGGAATTCTTCCAGTATCTTGGATGAAAATACCCATAACATGCTGCATATTGAAGTCATGTGAACACCACTGCTCACTTCTTAACAAACTCTTGCATTATTAAAAAACTAGATGATCGATGGTACCTGAATACAAAGCTGCTCTGTGTGATTATTCCCTGAAGATTTTCGCTCCGCTTATTGGAGTTTTTGCTGAACATGCAGACACCTCACTGTCTTCAGCTGACAAAGTTGATGTGGAAGTAATCTCTAAAAGATGTCCACATTAAGCTGCACAGGAAGCTAAAAGGTGCAGGTTTTATTTATAGATTGCAATATGCATTATCAGTTTTAGGAGTATCAGTATGTTCCCATAGACTCTCAATAGAATTACAATATATTAGTGAAAGTAAGGGGAAATAGGGAGGGAGAGTGGGACACTGCTATATATTATAAAGGCTGTGTGCCAACTCAATAGCACAAAGTCATGAGTATATTGCTGTATCCAAGGGTCTGTGAGCCTCCAGTATGCTCCATCAAGAAAAGTGACATCTTGTCTAAAGACAGAGGTCAAAATGTAATTTCATTTACCATTGGTATTTAGAATACCTGCTCAGCATTTTAGAGTTTCTTGTAGCTTTACTGGTAGCATCGCACAGCACTGTTGCTCAAAGCTGAAGGTTCTGGGTTTGAATGTACTGGTTGGCTACAGCCTTTCTGTGTGGAGTGTGCATGTTCTCCCTGTGTCTGTGTGTGATTTCCTCTAACAATCCAAAGACATGCATGTTAGCTTTATTGTCTGCTCTGTACATGGGGCAGTGGGCAGAATACACACTGGGCTGGAGACCTGTCCAGTGTGTGCCCTGCTCCTCACTGTATGGCAGCTGGAACAGGCTATAGCCCTAAGACCCTAGAAAGATGAGGGTCTAAGAAAAAAGATGGATATTAGCAGGGCTCTGGAGAACATTGTGTACTGACAGTCATAGTCCCCAGATGGTTAATCCTCCTAACATTAGTAACCGTCTGATGTTTAGTTTTGAATGAGCTGACTAACACAGCTAAAATGTGACCTTCAGCTCAGATTAGAGTTGATACCTAAAATCTGAGCTGAAGGTATGCATCTGTGAGCTGGATTTGTAGTTTCCTAAATAGATTGGAAGTTAGTGTAAAGTTAGGTATGTATATCTTTAGACAATGACAACTTTTTTGGTGATTTTTCTTTTTCTAATTTTGCCTATCAATTGTCCAATTACTTTTGAGCTTCTGAAAATGGGGGGTTGTATATAAAAATGATTGTAACTCCTTAACAGTTAATATAATTCATTTCTCAGACCCCTTGAATTTAAGCTGAAAGACTGAGATTCAATCACATCTTGATTCTTCTTCTTCTTCTTCGCTGGGCTACTCCCGTTAGTGGTCGCCACAGTGGATTGTCCGGCTCTATCTCACCCTATCCCTTGCATCCTCTTTCCTCATATCAGCCTTCTGCATGTCCTCTTTCATTACATCCATGAATCTTCTCTGTGGTCTTGTTCTTTTCCTCCTGCCTGATTGTTTGGTTTAAAATTCACTGCAGTGCTGTAAGGAGGCAAAATTACCAAAAAATGTGTCACTGTCCAAATACCTAACTGTAGGTCATATAAGCATCTTAGACAGCTGTGAAGTGAACACTCAAGAGTCCAGACTTTGAGTGGAATTGGAGACAGCTTTTATCTTGTAGTTCAGTTTTTGAAATGAACAAACTCATAGAGCCTGGAAATTTTTATAAGGAGTGGTTTGCAGATTTTGTAAACATTTCATTAAACTTGATGGAGAATATATATTGAACTATATATGTTGGTATTTTTCAAATTCGGAAAGTCTCTCTGCATGACTTCTCTAACTTAAACTAGCCCAACTCTGAGACGTTCCATCAACACCCCACTAAATCTTAAGTGAGAACCCCCGCTGCAGTGCACACCTCTGTGTTTTCTTGCTGCCCACATTCAGAGGAAACAAAGAGGAAGTGACAGGAAAGCACGGGTTGCTTCTTAATTGTTGCCGATTGTGTGGTCTACTTTCCCAGACCGTACCCTCCAATCACTCTGGTCATCTGTGTAAGGCCTGGACAAAGCCTGAGCTGTGTCACCATGGTGAGGGATTGTTTGCATCCAGTCATGCTGCTACCCATGTGGACTCACGCATGCACACTACAGCATGCTCTTTTGTTTGTGCACTGCTTGTTTCAGTGGACCCCCCTCCTGCTTCCACAACCTCCTTGTTACATAAAAAATTGGCATCTGGTTGCATCATCGTCTGTTATTGAGCTGCTCACAACTGCTGCAACTTGAAAAAGTCACATCTACTGAATATCAAGTCTCCATAAGCAATATTTTGGGGAGAGACATGCATGGCAACAATATTCTGTTTGTTGTTGGCAGCATGAGTCTGTGACTGAGATGGAACAGACCTGAACAAGGCAGGAAATTAACTGATAGGTTTGTAAATTGCATTTGAATTCTAACTGTAAGACGGTGTGAAATTAAAAGCTTTTTATTTTGCATCTTTCAGTCTAAATATCTCTGTTATTTCATGGCTCATCCCCGGGTTATTAAAGGAGCATTAAGTGGCATTTTGTTTCTGATCCCTCTCATGAGCTACCATGTTTGAGGAAATATAAATAAGAAGCCTGGGATTTTCATACTGTGTCCCCTCCCTAACTTTGCCTTCCTGTGGCATCCTGAGAATGAAACTTCAGGGGAGAGAGACTGGAGCCATAACTAAGTTTAGCTCAACTGCTCACAGTCCAGACGACACAATATTTTTCATCTCTGAAACCAAATGGCTGGAGCAGAAGTTGTCTGACAGCAGGGATTTGTACTGATAGCTGCAGACTTTCCTTCCCACAGCAGTCATTTTCGATCTTTTCAAGCATTTCCTTGGATTATGACCGAAATAAATACTACATCTTCTCTGTTCTGTCTTTGCAGTTTTCTCTCCCTTCTGGGCATTGATTTATTCTGTTGTCTATTTATTCAATGCAGAAATAATGCCTTAAAATGTAAGACAGAGAGCTCCAGTGACATAAAACAACATCAGAGAGTTGCTTTTGAAAAAGGATTTGAAATCCATCCATCCAGCCATCCATCCATCCAAATATACAAACACAGGTTTAGGGTTTTAAATAACAACAGAAACTGTTACAGTAAGTAGAAAGCATATTATTTGTATAATCACAATTCCAAAAAAGGTTGGGATGCTATGTAAAAATTAAAGAAAAAACACATGCAGTGATTTGCAAATCTCATTAGTCAACATTTTATTCACAAAAGAACATAGAAAATATAGAAAATGTTGAAAATGAGACATTTTACTATTTCATGATAAATACTAATTCATCTTGAATTTGATGGCAGCCACATGTCCCAAAAAAATTAGGCTAAGGGCACAAAAAGGCCGGAAAGTAAGTAGTACTAAAAACAGCTGGAGGAACATGTTGTAACTAATTGAATTAATTGGAAACAGGTCAGTAATGTGAATGGGTATAAAAAGAGCATCTTAAAGAGGCGAAGTGTCTCAGAAGTAAAGATGAGCATAGGTTCAGCAATCTATGAGAAACTGCATCTACAAATTGTGGAGCAATTTCAGAATAATGTCTCTCAATGTAAAATTACAAAGAATATTCCAGATTAGATATTATAATCAAAACTTTATAAGAATCTCTGTGCGAAATCACTGTATGGGCTCAGGAACACCTTCAGAAATCACTTTCTGTGAGCACAGAAGGCTGTGCCATCCATAAATGCAGGTTAAATCTCTATCACGGAAAGAAAAAGCCATGTGGGAACATGATCCAAAAACACTGCCTTCTTCTGTGGTCCAAGGCTCATTTAAAATAGACTGTGGCAAAGTGGAAAACTGTTCTGAGGTCAGACGAATTTTGAAATTTGAAATTCTTTTGGAAATTGGAGATGTTGAGTACTCTTGACTAAATAGATGAAGGACCATCCGGCTTGATAATAGTGCTCAGTTTAAAAGTCACATCTCTGATGGTAGGGGGGTGCATTCGTACCTATGATACTGGCAACTTGCACATCTGGAAAGGCACCATCAGTATTGAACGGAAACATTTGCTCATTTCAGATGACATCTTTTTCAGGGAAGGCCTTGCGTATTTCAGCAAAACAATGCTAAACCCTTCAGACTGGCATGATTTCATAATAGAAGAGTCTGTGTGCTGTGTGCTGGACTGGCCTAACTGCAGTCCAGACCTATCACCATTTGAAAACATTTGGTGCATATTGAGCAACTGGAATCCTATATCAGACAAGGCTAGGACAATGTTCCTTTCCCAAAGGTCCAGCCACTGGTCTCCTCAGTCCCAAGCTGTTTTTGGACTGTTGCTAAAAGAAGAGGGGATGCTACACATTGGTAAACATGGCCCTGTCCCAATTTTATTGAGCTGTGTTGGTGCCATCAAATTTAAGATGAGCTAGTATTTTTCATGAACTAGTAAAATGTCTCACTTTCAACACTTGATATTTTTATGGTCTTTTGGGGGAAAAAAATGCTTTGGAAGATTTGCAAATCATTGCGTTGTGTTTTTATTTATTTTTTAAGCAGCAATCCAACCTTTTTGGAATTGTGGTTGTAGCATGGTGTCGTTTTACAGTCTCAAAAACTGATCCGAAGTAGAGCACACCCATTTCAGTCTTCAGTTACAGCAGTGCAAATACATAAAATAGACACACAAAAGAAGCCATATTACGGATCTCTCAATGAGCCAAGAGTACAAAATTTGACACTCTTGCCTTTTTTTTAAATGTGAGCATCCACCACTGTAACAGTGTACATGTATGAGAGAAATAGGGACACATATTAGAAAAAAGCATAATTGTTCCACTTTAAGTAATGTTATAAATTTCCACTTAAATCTACCTGTATTGAGTCAGTGGGTTGTAGAGGTTGAAAGAATTTCTGTGAATGGATTACGTGAAGTTGGAATGTGAATCTGTGAGTCTGACTAATAGAGGAATATCCCGCACCTGCACTTCCTTTCCCACAGGTTCTGACTAACTATGTAGATATGTAGTTCACTGAGCATGTCTAAATATGGAAGTATACACTTACAATGAAGCTGAACCAAAATAGAAACCCATGTAGCAGCATACTAATTTGTGTATACTCGCCTGTATGATTTATTAATTCACATGCTGGCAGTGGAAGCATCAAAGTAAATGTGATTTAGATTAAAGACATAACCAGGGAGGAAATGGAAATTGCATGATGCAAATTCAGAACAGTGATAGCAATGGCTGCAAAAGGAGAGAGAAAGTGTTAGAGGTGGCTGAGGCAAGTCTCTGGAGTAATTCAAGTGTTGGAACTTATCAGCAAGGAGGAAAAGAAAATCAAAGCTTGTTTCCACAAGGTGACAGGCTTCATAGGTCATGTTGTTGAAGCAGTTTGGCAGAGAATTCAATTAGTCAGACATTGACTCTGTAGACAGTGTGTTGTTCTGACCTTCAGGTTTCCAGGTCAGAGCTTCAATAATCTGTTAACTTCAGCTCATAGCTGTACGATAGCAACTGGATAGACAGATAAGATTGTACTAACACCAGTGCCATGATTGATTCTGGTCATAGGTTTAATTCTTTATCAATTTTCCCTGCGGAAAAAATTTCAAGCATAAATCCAGCTATAGTCATGTGAAAAAGAAAGTAGACGCTCTTTCAGTTTTAAGCTTTTACATATCAGGACATGAAAAAAGATCTGGTCCTTATCAAGTTCTAAAATTATTTAAATATAATCTCAGGTGTAAAACAACACACAACAGATTACACTGGGTCATTATTTAACAAAAATGAAGCCAAAATAGAGAAGCCATGTGTGGAAAAGTAGACTCTCGTGATTCAGTAGCTTGGAGAGCCACCTTTAGTACTGTATTATCAGTCTCTCACATGATTGTGCAGGAATTTTGGCCCACACTTTTTTAAAAATGCTGCTCTCTTAAGGTCCTACCACAGTATTTCAATTGTGTTGAGGTCTGGACTTTGACTGGGCCTTTGCAATGTCTTGATTCTTTTCTTGTTCATCCATTCTGCTGTAGACTTGCTGCTATGCTTGGGATCATTGTCCTGTTGTGTGACCCAGTTTCAGCCAAGCTTTGGCTGTCAGAAAAATGGCCTCACAGCTGACTCTAAAATACTTTGGTATACAGAGGAGTTGATCGTCGATGCAATGACTGCCAAGTACCCAGGTCCTGTGGCTGCAAAAAAAAAATAATACCCAAATCATCACCCCTCCACCACCATGGTTGGCAGTTGGTATGATGCCAAACATGATACTGTACATTATGGCAAAACTTCTGCTTTTATAGAAGGAGTCACACTTGCTGATGATCAGTTAATTAAGTACATTTTATTAGGAGCACTTGGCTGCTATTTACCTCCTTAATTCCTAGAAAAGCAGTAAAGGTGTATTTAATTTTCACAATTTTTCTGTTATGGCGTAGTTTTGTTTTTTGTTAATCCAGCCACAAGAAGGCCACAAGCCAGTCCCAAGCCCGGTTAAATAGGGGAGGGTTGCATCAGGAAGGGCATCTAGCATAAAATCTTTGTCAAATCAAATATGTGGATTCACAGAACAGCTTCCATACAGGATTGGTTGCAGCCTGGGTTAACAACAGCCGTCTATGGTGCCATTAGCCAACAGGGTGCCGGTGGAAACTATGCTACTGTTGGCCAAAGACAAATGAAGAGGAGAAGGGGAAGGCATATTAGGAGACAGAAACAGAGAAGGAAATGTAGGAGGGTGGAGGTGAGAATAGAGACTTTAAATGTAGGGACTATGACTGGTAAAGGGAGAGAGCTGGTTGATATGATGAAGAGAAGGTGCAAGAGACCAAGTGGAAGGGAAGCAAGGCCAGGAGAATCACAGGTGGATTCAAACTGTTCTACCATGGTGTAGATAGGAAGAGAAAAGGAGTAGGGTAATCTTGAAGGAAGATGCTGAGATTTTCACTGGGAGTGATTAGGATGGACAGGATTAGAAATGAGTATATCAGCGGGACAGCTCAGGTTAAGAAGTATTGAGACTAAATCAGAGAGGCAAGGTTGAGATGATTTGGACATGTGCAGAGGAGGGACAATGGATATATTGGACAAAGGATGTTGACGATGGAGCTGTCGGGCAGGAGAAAAAGGGGAAGACCACAGACAAGGTTCACGGATGTAGTGAAAGAGGACATGCAGAGGGTTGGTGTTGGGTTACGAAGAGAATGCAAGGGATAGGGTGAGATGGAGGCAGATGATCAGCTTTTACGAGGTCTAACGGGAGCAGCCAAAAGAAGAAAAGAAGAAGAAGAAAAAAGAAAAGAAGATGGCTTAGTTTAAATAATGATATGGAGTAACATCTCATGTTTTGTTGTTGATCTGAGGTTGTATTTACCTAATTTTATGACCCAATAAAGATCAGATTTTTTTTTTACTATGTCCTGATGTGTAAACTTTTAGAGTTGAAGGAGGGTGTAGTTTTTCCATAACTGTATTTTATTGTGTCTACGCAGAGCACAATAAAAAAATGCTTGCATGTGACTCGGGTGTAAAATCTCCTCTGCCATCAGACTGACGTAATGCATAAATGTTTAAGACTCTTAACCATCCATAACACCTCGAATTGTGATTGCCTTTGGTGTTGTCTACTGTGAACTTCAACGTTATTGCAGTTTTATTGTTCACGATCAAAGCTATAGAGCTCACAGACTTGCTCACTTTGACTAAAAATTACCTGAACATCTGTTCCTGCAGAGCTGCCTGCTCCTATGGCACTAAGTGCTGCTCTTGATAAAAGCAAACATCTATCAGCATATGTTGTTTGTGTCAGGGGATCAGTGAGAGCCTATGAGTAAAGGAATGGAAATAATTGTACATTCATCAAAAGAAAAAAAAATGTTAGCAAGGTCAGTTTTAATTTAATGTTTTCTAGTTTTTGTGGGCTTACAGCTTTCAGTCTGTCTGCTCATGTAGCCTTAAAGTGTTTCCAGGTATATGAATCATCTTCTAAGTAAACATAACTGCTAGTTTAGTGGAAAAGATGTTGGAGCCCTGAAAAGATGCTCCAGCCAGTCCCTGCAGTGTCAGACTCAAGTTTTATGTGAACATTTATAATTCTTTACATATTTGTTAAAGTAAATGTATGATCCCCAGTGTTTCTTCCATCTAAAAACAACTAACTTGTTCACTTTTAATTTGAACATTGCACAATAATGTCTCACTAGAAAGTGAATTGTCTCAATAATAAGTCTCTGCTCTGTTTTATAAAAATGTGTCAGAGAGGAGTAATTGAAATCAGTTTGACTTCTTACTTAGAAATGCTCATACAAAGTATGTGTATACATATGAGGTGTGAGCGTATTATCAACAGTGTGCAAGTGTTTATCGCATGTGTCAAGTGAATTTTCCACCTAGGTTAAACCTTAGTGTGATTTGGATGTTACTCATCATAATAAACATTCAGCTACAACATTTCAGCCTCAGTTGAAATCTATGATAGACTTTGTATTAAAGATGGGTGTAGCAACTGTGACATCCCCCATTACTTTTGCCCACTGGACTACAGTCCTGTTAATCTTACCATGCCTGACGCCATTGGATGAGTGCATGGATAGGGCCAGCATGGATGTAGCTTAGTTCATTTACTCAGGTCCTTTACTGAAGTACAGGTTGAATGCACTTGGATGTTATTTAAGTGTTTCTGTTTCATTGAGATTTGGTGATTAGATCAATCTACCCTACAGTAAAGTCAATCAACAGCTGTAACACCTGAAATGTGCCATTCTACATAATGAGTATGTTTGCTTTAGGCATGTTGATGTATTTTGATTATACAACTTGGGCACTATTAAGCTACTTGAATAAAATTCTAACTTTTACTTAAGTAACAAGTCTAAATCATTTTTTTCACTTTGCTAAGTGAGAGTCCAACTCAAAAATATGTGCAGCACTGCTCTGACGTAATAAATCTGCAACAGGACACAGGGCGGCACATGAGCCCAAAAGTCCTACCCATTGTTTTTACTTCATTTTCTATACTTATTTTATTTCTGATTACATATTCTGATTTCCTTCGGGTCCCCCTGCATTGCTCTTATTCCCCCGTTTCATCCAATTAAAAAAAATCTTGGTTGCGCCCTTGATTGACCACTTCTATGATCACTTAATTTTTTTTCAATCCCAGTTTGCTGCTTGGGTGCTGTAATAGACTCACATTTATTCACACATCACCAGTAAATGGTTTCCCTCACTTAGCTCTTTGCGCATGTTGGCCACACAGTATGTTTCCTTATTTTACTTCATAAACTGCCAACAAACATCAGTTAATCAAGTAATTTGTTTAAGGTATAGGTGCAGCTATCTCTCTTCTTCACTCTTTCTTTGCAGTATTGCTCCAGGCCACCTCAACTTTCTACTCTTAATTTCACCCGGTTTTGTTTTGTTTATCCATCTGTACTCTCACTCTTTCACCTTCTTGTCCCCTTTCTTCTTTCTTATTGTCTCCTTTCTATTCCCTAAGCCACTGAGCTCTTTATATGAGAATAATCTCATTTACTGGATCTGTCTCAATTCAAATGCATCCTGTCTAATGTAACAAATCACCCAGTTTTCCCGCCAAATGCGGGCCTTGCCCTTAACAGGTGCCTTCAGAGCAGAGGAGTGTGCAGCATAATGCTGTCTCGATAGAAAAAGGCCTCCAGGGGGACCAGTAGTTAAATTGCAGGAGGAATGGGATTCCCATTCCAGCTGTGATGAAGATGGAAGGTGCTTAAATTGTTATTGCCTCAAGCAATGAACAAGTCAAGGATCAGAGCTGAGCTGATGGCCCAGTCAGGAGAAAGAGAGCAACGCTGCCCAGTATGGCTGCAAGACTGAGTATTAGCCACCTGCTCTTTCACTGCTCTGTTGCTCAGGCTTGCTGTTGTGGCCTTGCCAGGTCCATAATGACTGCCTTGCTGCTGAGGCGCTTGTGTCAGCAGTTTGAAATGACTCTCATTCTGTGTGCACGTGAGCCCTCCCACACTGAACACCGGGAAATGAAAAATATATTTTAAAGAGTTCTATTACACCGCAACTGGTGTACCACAAGGGTGTTGGTACAGCATCTTATGTGCGGCGTTACATGAAACCGCTTAAAGAGAACAAGTGTTGCATGTTGTTGAGAGCTGACATCAAGTTTTAGCTCTGGTGTGCTCTTTGGAGGTGATTAACCCATTTAGGAAACAACTGACTAAAACAAGATGAGGTAGAATGAGTAATAATTATGTTCATTTGAATTATTTTGTGATAATTTGGTCATATCATGCTATTGTTTCACCTACATCTTCCTGTAGTAGCAGAAATGTTAGTTACATGGATTTTATGCCAAAAGGGGGATATAACTCCAAAAGTGGCACTACTTCTGATTTACTTTTGTGTCCACCTGATAGAGCGCATGTAGTGAATGTTGGCCTCTGAACTACACTGGGAGATCTCTTTAGCTGCTCAGTGCTCCACAGTGTTCAGCTGGTTCACTGAAATTATCCGCAGCCTCTGTCAATCAATAACCTGAGAGACCATTAAAGTTATAGTCGGTATATAAAAGATAGACAAAGCCTGAAGGTCTGAAAAGTGAAGAGAATGCAAAAGTGCCTTAAAGCTGCTGTATTTAAATGGTCAGCATTAATTGAGAGAAGAAATCAAATTGTGCCAAAGTCTGAGAAAATGATCCTCAATAAACTCTTACGAGGTTTTGGTTGTTTTATTTGGTGCAGTGTTATGTTAATTGAGTAAGTTGTAGTCATGTTTAGAGAAAGACAATAAATATGTGGCATGATTTAAGGTGTGTCTTGCTTTTGATTCACAACTTGCTACCGAATGAGCGTGCAGTGTCCTCAGGTCCAAACCATTCATGTGATGCTTTGCATCAAAAAGCAAAGACGGACAAAATGCAGAACTTGAAGTGTCTAAATTGGTGTTGAAACCAGTATGAGACGTCAGTGTGGCTACACCCATCTCAACATAACAATTCATATCTAATTTATTTGGCTGTGGAGAGAAACAGTGGTTTTTCTTAAGCTCATTACATCACTGCACAATTAAAGGCAGAAATCCTTTGTTCTTTGTTTCCAGAGTCTGTTGGATGCTGCATATTCTGTATTCAAAAGGACATTTTCCAAGCAGCCTTTCCCACAGAAATCATGTTACTCCATCAGGAGAGGCTCAGAATTCTGAGCCGGTATTAATTATGAAACCACATTGCTTAACCTTAAGATTTGTGTAATGGGTGCTCTGCTTCAAAATTAGGCCTTTCAAGCTCCCATCTCATGCTTGACACCCTGTTCAGTATGTGTGGTCGACGCTGTGCGTTATGGATTGCACACCTGTTTCATAACTGTCAAACTGGTGGCAAATGCAGCATGCATATTTCAGGCTGTAATTCTTCTGGACCGACATGAATACCAAGCAGGAGGCTTTTGCTGCTGCCTTATGTATGTCTCAATGGCTCCTGCCTGCGTATCAGTCACACTTGCCTGTATTTCTCACAGTGCTGCTGTATAACTGACAGGTCATCTGATTACGCAGGGATGATATAAGTGACTAAGGTACTGAGGAAGCCAGCAGTGTTTCTGTGTATAGTCTGTAATAATTCTCCGGTTCTTGACAAACCAATAGCTTTTCTGTGCTCCGGTGTTTCAGATAGTGGCACCAACTCTTCAACCTAAGCTGGTGAGATTTTCCTTTTATAGGCACGACTTCTTATGGCTGGTGTGGTGGATCATTCACGTATGCACTAGTCAAGCACCATCTTCTGCACAGCTGAAGAGGTGTTGGCCAATTTTGTATCCCACTTCAGCTTGGATCTTGCTCACATTACTGGGCAAAACTCAATATGATGGAACATCTGCGACTGTCTTTTTTTTCAGCGTATCTGAACAACAGTGCACCTACAGGGGTCAATTTTCTCTGGGTGCCTGGGTTGTACTAAGATCCCCTGCGCTGGCACGCCTATCAAAGTATGAGAAAATTTAAGCCGTTGACTTAAAAGGAATTTCCAAAGTCTCCACCTAGGTAGATGACTGGTGCAGAGGAATTAAGGGCTAATGTCCAAATAACAAGTAAATACGTGTGCTTTAATAATGCACAGGCATACAGTTAATGTCAAGAAACATGCTAGGAAACATTGACAGAACTAGGGTGTAATCCAGGCATCTTATTAGTTCAGGTGTGGCTATTTGAGTTAAGTCCTACCCACAAGGGTTGGGCAGGAGGTTGGATTTTCAACACCAGTAATACAAGCACAGTGAGCATGCACCTTTCCACTGCTGCAGATGGTCACTTTAAATGGGACTTGTTGAGTTTCTGTGTAGATATAAAAAGTGTGATCAACAGGTGGAGTTGTATTCGCATCTTTTTGTTCAGTAAAAGTAATAATACCACTAACAACTAATCAATTTACCTGTTGCCTACTTGGATAGTTCAGTTTTAAAACACTGCCTCACAATTTGAAGTTCTTTTTATGTTGTGTGCAAATTTAACTTTGCTAAGTAGCAAAGATGGCGGCGCGACGGTAGCGCGCGGCCGCTCCAGAACCAAGGTGGTGCTTGTTCCCCTGTGATTGTCCATATTCTGACCTGGCATTCGGGTGTTCGGATGTTGTGGACGCCGGGACGGTGGTGTTCATGTTCGTAAGTCGGAGGTTTGAGGACGACCAGACGCCGTTGTAGCTCCGTCCACGCACGAGACTAACTGGTGATCCGGCGGCGTTGTTTTTCATGATCGCTAACTGACGATCCAGTGGCGTTGTATGAACTGCTGGGCAGCGTCCGGGAGCCAAAGTTTTTGGTTTCCGCGGGGAGTATCGTCGCGGGACTGATGCTGTGGATTAACGGTTTCTGCGAACTCCGATCTTGGCTTCCTGCGTGGACCAGGACTTCAGTCCTCGGCGTCGCCTGATGCCGGTGGCCGGGG
>VUQH01074708.1:0-13035 GCA_015106775.1 Etroplus canarensis
CTTGAATCTTGAAGCTCATCGAGAGAATGCCAAGAGTGTGCAAAGCAGTAATCAAAGCAAAGGGTGACTATTTTGAATAATCTAAAATATAAAACATGTTTTGAGTTATTTCACACTTTTTTCTTCACTACATAATTCCATATGCGTTCATTCATAGTTTTGATGGCTTCAGTGAGAATCTACAATGTAAACAGTCATGAAAATAAAGAAAAACCATTAAATGAGAAGGTATGTCCAAGCTTTTGACTGGTAGGAGAGAGAGAGAGAGAGCTGTATAGCAATTAAAATTTTTAATCAGATTGAGTATAGAGCCGCCGTGGATTAATTTAGATTAATCATGATTAATACCCAATCATTATTATTTGTGTTTCATTTTGTGGGGGCTAAAAGACTCAAAACAGATGGTGATATATATGCTTAACATGTGTTTTATTTAAACTAAGCGACAGATATAGTGTCCAAATTAAAAATAAAAAATAAAATAAAACATACATTTTTGCTAGAGGTAGACTTACTGAGGCCCTGATGGTGGTTTGACCCAAGCTAGGTGTCACAATTCCCCAAGTATTTGTAGGGGAATCCCTGGCTAATATATGCTTTGTGTTGATGTGGTACTTTAGCCAGCTGAAGGACCAGTGAGCTCTATGTGTGTGTGTGTGTGTGTGTGTGTGTGTGTGTGTGTGTGTGTGTGTGTGTGTGTATATATATACACACATATATATATACACGAGCTTGTCATGACACAGATTAAGTTGCTTTCATTTTGCATTTTTTTCAGTTTGAAATGTTTTTCATTTTACTTGCAGCTGCATCTTCTCCAATATAGGCACACTGTACCAGATTCAGTACACAGACAACGTGCAAGGCTTCTACCTATTTAGTTAATTTATGTATTTCCACTGTTAGGCAATAACATTGATGTTCACCTTCATCATGGTCAACATGGTTTTTATAAATATTAAAAGAATCAGCCTTGGGTTCCTTTTAAATAACAATTTAATATGAAGATCCAGTTTTCTGTTTTGTTTGCTGTCTGCCCACCACAAAGGAGATCGGTTCTTCTGCTTCTTCTGACTGCTCCCATTAGAGTTCGCCACAGTGGATCATCTGCTTCGATCTCACCCTACCCCTTGCATCTTGTCCTCTGTGGACTTCCTCTTTTCCTCCTGCATGGCAGCTCCATCTTCAACATCCTGTGCCCGGAATATTCAATGTTCCTCCTCTGCACGTGTCCAAACCATCTCTGGCTATGTCTCCAAAGTACTCAACCTGAGCTGTACCTCTGATCTCATTTCAGTCGAGTCCTTTAAAATGCTGCATTAAGTTATATAGTGTGCGTTTATATGCTTTTTTTTTTAGCTTTTTGCCTTGCCAGGCTAACTGGTTCCTCTCTAATTTCAGTGGCTCTTGCTTCATGTTTCTTATTAAAGTTGCTGAAAGAATGCAAAGAAGTATGTATTTCCCAAGATAAAGTAAAAAAGCAGGAACACTTTAGATCACTATTGTATTAGTTGATATTAATGAGCATTTTGTTAGTTTGGCCAGCCTACAAAGTCGGACGCGACTTGCTATTCTGGTACATATGCTAATAACAATTAAATCAGTGCTCGCCCACTTTGGCTGATGGCTAAGGTGGCATCCTCTATACATTCAATTGGAAAATCTCATATGTGAAGGGCTATTAAGTTGCTTTAGCATATCTACAGTTGCTGCTGCCATTTTGTAACCAAGCTTCTCCTTTTCATGCTGTGCCTCACTTAATCAATCTTGTGTCTGTTGTTGTGAATTGTTCATATGTTCTGTGCTAGAAGGGGTGGGGAGTCCTCTTTACTACTCAACTTGCCTCAGGCTTTCCACATACGGTATTCTCTACCCATTTTAGGCTTTCCATGTGGGCAAATGGAAGAGTGGCGAGGCCCCTGAACACACTCCCAGACGTAAACCACCACTGGAAATAGCAGTCTTCTTTTAACTAAAGTGGGCCCCTGAATAGAGCGTTAAAGGTGCAAAAAAGTTGGAACTGATTAATACTAATCCAAGGGGCAGTGGATACCTGCAGTCTGGAGGCCCTGGGGTATTTCCTCAGTGCTTTTCATCTTTGGGTACACAATAATATCATCTAGTCTCCTCATTGTACTATATTGTTGCTAAAACTTTACTCATGATTTAAACAAAGCCTTATAGAGCTGAACATTCACTTTGCGGGTCATAATGCGGACTTCATTTGGAAGCCAATTGTACAAGAAGTTGGGATCAATATCTCATCTGGTGACGCAGAGAGTTTATCCATTGCAGCGATAACACTGTTTTGTTGTTTGATAAAGCTTGAGGGCAGATTTGCAGACACAGATAAAGTCATTGGGAAAAATTTACCTTGAGTAGCATGTTTTTATGGAGTTCTTTCCTTATCTTTGCGTCATGACAAATTCCCCTTTGTCTAACCAGTAAATGGTTTGTAAATGTTTAAATAGATGGGCACCCAAGTTGAAATGTGGACTGTTGTGCCTAGCCATTAAACATTTATACTAGAAAGTTAGATGTTTCTCAGAATCTGGCTGTTCCAATATAATAAGCAGAAGTTTAAGATTGCAAGGCAAGACTCTTGGTTTTTTCAGTTGAGGGGTAAAATGGCTTTATGTTAAGTGATATGGAAATCTGTCTAATCTTCTTTTACTAGACTCAGTGCAGTGTTTCATCTATACAAGGTTTTTCTCTTTGTTTCAGCAGATGTTGTTTAAGCCTAAGAGGAGATTCAGAAGAGTAGGATTTCAGGAAAGGCAGGACACGAACAGTGATGAGTAGGAGCGATAATTGAAAAAGAGTGAGGTAGTAAAGTAGGGGAAGAGAAGTTTAGAGAGAGAGAGAGAGAACGCAAGCATTTACTTACTTTGGGTGAAGATGGATTTCATTTATTACATCCAGTTTCACAGAGTTAATATAGTGATGGCTACAAATGCTCATAACAAGACTTCACAAGCCATGGTGACGTCTTTGTGTCTACATCCATAAGATCTATACTTGGATCACATCTGTATGCTGGAGCAGACCTTGAATACATATTTGCTAAATTTATTGCTAATCCCATGAAGAAAACTACTCTTTGATCAAATGAGAGATTTAACTTCTTTCATGTAGGAGCAGACTTATGTAACCCTATGCATTCCGAGCAGTAATCTTTTCAGCTCAACTCAGTTTTATTTATATAGTGACAATTCAGATCAAGACAACTTAAGATGATAAGTAAGTAAAAAAGTTAAAGGCCCTACAAAATTACAGCGAGAACCCAGAGATTCACTTGAGGTGTTTGTGTATCAGAAAGGTCTGGGTGATCTTCTCCTTCTCCTTTCAACTGCTCCCTTTAGGGGTCCCCCAGACTATCATCTGCCTCCATCCCACCCTATCATTTACCTTCTCTGTGGTCTTCCTCTTTTTCTCCTGCCTGGCAGCCTTATCTTCAACATCCTTTGTTCCTCCTATGCACATGTCCAAACCAGCTCAACTTGCCTCTCTGACTTTATCCGCAACCCGCTCAACCTGAGCTGTCTAATTCTGTCCATCCTGGTCACTCCCAATGAAAATATCAGCACCTTCAACTCCACCACTTCCAGCTCTGCCTCCTGTCTTTTTGTCTGTGCTACTGTCTCCAAACATACATGATAGAAGGTGTCAGTATAGTCTTATAAACCTTAACTTTCATTCTTGCTGCTATCCTTCTGTCACAAAGCCCCCCCTTGTTCATCTCCATCCACGATACCCTGCCTGCACTCTCTTCTTCACTTCTCTTGTGCGCTGTCTATTGCTTTAGTTTCATCCACTGTTCCTTGCATCTCCACCTTTCCACCTGCGTCACTCTAATTCACACACATGTATTATTCATCTCTCTGATGCCTACCTCCACCTCTCCAAGCTCTCTTCACCCTCTCCCTAGTCTCACTGCAGATCACAATATCATCTGCGAACATCATAGCCCACGAAGACTCCTGCCTGGCCTTTTTTGTCGTTACTATCACCTATACATTCCTACCTTTTCCACTCTCTCTCCTTTGTCTTTGCCCAACAGTAGCATGTTTTTCACTGGCACCCTGTTGAACAACAACTTCAGTGGTTGTTGTTAAAATCTGGGCCTCAACTGATTTGGTATGGATATCTTATTGATGATCCACATATTTGATTGGGCAAAGATTTTAAGTCAAATACCCTTCTTGATGCAACTCTCCCCATTTATTCGGGCGTGACACCAGCACTAAAAGTACAATGGCTTGTGACCCCCTGTGGCTGGGTTAAGCAAGGTCTTGGTGATAGTGGGGAGAATCATCAGAGTGCTTTGTCTCCATCGCTGTGTCATTCATACAAGAGATGGATGGATGAGCCCCAGACTCCCTCTACATCTTGGCCAAAAATTGTCTTACAGGCTCAAGACTATCAAAGCTGTAATCAAAACAAACAACATACTTAAAGAACTTCCTTTACCAAATGCACATATAGTCCTGGAATTCAAGCATTCTGCCTCTTCTTTTGTCCTTTAGCTTGCCCTTAATCAAATTGACTTTTTACAGGCATAATTCTATTTTTAGTTCAGATTAACACCTGGAACTGATCTAGTGTAAATGGTCTCTCCTAATGCTAAGGGTTTGATAAAAGAGCAAATTAATCATATTCACTCAGGTTTTTCCAGATTTCCTGTCAGTGTGATTAAAAGAAAAATGCAAAGCCAGCATGTTTGCAGAGTTTTAAAAACCAGGAGCACCTGGGCAGTGAAGTGCTGTTAAGAGAAAAGCTAGGTTGCTTCAGGATCAAGAATGCCTGTTTGATGCTGCCAATTTCTACAACAGCTCCATGTTGACATGCTATTTAGATTCTTTTGTCTGTATTATGTGTCTTACCTTAAAGATTGTTATTAGAGCACAAATAAGCTTTTCTGAGCTTATTTGTGTATTTTCGGTTTTTGAAAACCTTGTGATAAACACTCTCGAGTTTGTGTACTTTAAAGATGGCTCAAACTCAATATGAAATTCACACTGTACATTTGCTGCCATGTCTCGTCCCATCCTTTGAATCAGGAATAATTCATAATAGTTTGTGTGTCAAAGACCCAGTTTCCACTGTTGTCATTAAATTTTTCTTCATCCTAAAAGTGCAGTGGGCATTTTATCTTTGTATGGCTTACTATCTATGTGCTGTGCTACACTATAAAGCAACCATACACTGCTTTATGCATTATAGGCATTCACATGTGCCTTTTTAAAATCCATATTTACTGAGCACACAACAATCAAAGAGCCATTCAGAGAGATCGAAAGGCATGTGCTTCCCCCCCCCCGAGGCCAGAAAGACTCCCATATCGTGTAAGCAGATTAGATATGGAAATTTAGTGAGAGACAGCGCTGGTGTCATTTATCTCACAGAGAATACACATGCTGTGAATGTGTCATGTTTTGAATTGTCTTGAATAAACAAAATTTTCAATGCACTTAACGTCATTGTTCTGACCGAGTTCCCATGATCAAGTGGATGAGGCATGCAAGCATCCGTGGAAGCTGAAACCTAAATAGATCATATTGGATTCCTAAAATTATTACTTGAGAAAAACGAGGTTGCCTGATAAGGCTTACAAATGTATTTTCAAGATTCTAAATCCATTTTCTTTTTGCCTAGCCTGTGATGGTGAACTATAAAGTTTTAGGACTCCGTAATAATTACAGGGAGGTTAAACCTATTTAACTTTTCTTATCTCTTCCTGTAGACAACTAGAGCTACACTCTCCTGATGCCAGGCACACCGTGGTGCTGCGTTGCCCAGACCAACCATCTGCCCTGTCCTGGTTTTCTGCCATGCACTCTGTCACATCAGCACTGGGACAGGTCTGTATTTGATGTGAACTTTTACATGCCAATCAATAAATATTTGAGGGCCTCGATTGAGCCTGTGTTAAGTTATACATCCTGAAACACATACCCTAAAATTGTCACCCTACCACAGCGGGCACTGACAGAGCTCATCCAGAACACAGCCAGGACAGGAGTTGCTGGCAGCAAAGAGATACGACACATGGGATGGCTTGCAGGCAAGGTAGGAATATGTATGTATGTATGTGTCAGTGTGCTTGTGAGTACTTGTTCTAGTCATGTTGCGCAGACATAAATTTGTCTACACAGACAGGGGGACCTTTCAGGGGGAAAAAAATTCAGCAAATCCCCGTGTCAGTTGTTATTCAACCGTTTATTTATTTTATTATGTTTTATATTTTGGGCATCCGAGGTATTGTACTCAATAGGTAAAGTAAATTAAAAAAAGAGTCAAGTAAACAAAGCTTTGGGAAAGCAGTTTCAATCTTCACTTGTTGGAGCTGTGAGATTTCTGTTTTAGAAAGACAGTAATTGCAGATTCACATGTCAGAAAGGTGTAAATCTGTAAGAGGAGGTCATGGCTCAGATAGTGTTTCAATATACAACAATATTAATATGGAATTAGAAAGCATGTGTGGGCAGGACTGTGGTTAGCACTATTGCCTCACAGCAAGAGGGTCCAGGTTCAATTTAACAGTCAGCTAACCTAGGCCCTTCTGTGTGGAGTTTGCATATTCTCCCCGTGGGTTATCTCTGGGTGCTCTGGCTCAGTCCAAAGACATGCAAAAGGGGTTAGATTAACTGGTAATTCTAAACTGACCATAGGTATGAATGTGAGCGTGAATGGTTGTTTTGTCTCTCTGTGTTGGCACTGCGACAGACTGGCGATTTGTCCAGGGTGTACCCCACCTTTCGTCCTATGACAACTGGGATAGGCTCCAGCAGCCCCAGCAACCCTGAATTGGATAAGTGGAAGAAGAAGATGAAAGCGTGTGTATGTGTGTGTGCATTTACCTATGCTCACCGGTCTTTTCATTAGGTATATCTATTCAACTGCTTGTTAACAAAAATATCTAATCAGCCAATAACATGGCAGTAACTCAATGCAGTTAGGCATGTATGTGACATTGATCTTTGCATGGTTTTTGGTGCCAGACAGGCTGGTCTGAGTATTTCAGAATCTACTGATCTACTGGGATTTCCCCATCCTACTATCTCTATGAGCTTTACAGAAAATGGTCCAAAAAAGAGAAAATATCCAGTGAGCAGCATTTCTCTGGGTGAAAATGCTTTGTTGATCTCAGAGGAGAATGGCTAAGTATGTAGAAATGCATCTCTGAATGCACATGTTGAACCTTGAAGCAGATGAGATACATCAGCAGAAGACCACCAGGTGCCGGTCCTGTCAAAACAGGCAGGAAACTGAGACTACATTTTTACTCAGCAAAATTGGACAGCAGAAGATTGGAAAAATGTTTCCTGGTCTGATAAATCTCAATTTCTGCTACAATATTCAGATAAAGGGGTCAGAATTTGATGTAAATGACATGAAAGCATGGCTCCATGCTGCCTTGTATCAGTGGTTCAGGCTGCTGGTGGCGTAATGGTGTGGGGGATAGTTTCTTGGCACACTTTGGCCCCCTGGTTTCTTACGCATGACAATGAGTTCACTTTACTCAAATGGCCTCCATAGTCACCAGCTCTCAATCCAATAGAGCATCATTAGGATTTGGTAGAACATCAGATTCCCATCATGAATGTGCAGTCGACAAATCTGGAGCAGCTACGTGATGCTATCATTTCAACAGGGCCAAAGTCTCAGAGGAATGTTTCCAGCACCTTTTTGAATCTATGCCAGGAGGAATTAAAGCAGTTATGAAGGCAAAAGGGGGTTCTAATACAGTACCAGCAAGATGTACATAATAGTGGTTGGTGAGTTGGTGATATTTGCGTAAATATTTCATACCGTCTATATAAGCATGCACTCATCTGCTTAGACATATGTTTACCTACCTAATTTAGTCTTCAGGATTTTGAAAATATTCGATTCTTTAAATGCAGTGCTACATTGTTACTTACAAACATATTGTGAATATGTTAAAAAGACGACCCTTGACCCTCCAAATCCCACAATATGATTGGAGCAAGCAGAACTTCAGAGAGCAGCTTAGGATTCAATGGCTGTGCTGCAGATAAGCTCTCATAATGAGAATAGAATTGTAAAATGATATATGTGTGTGTGTTGGTTTCATTTCGTGTGAGAGGTTTGTAGAGATGGGTGGCTGAGGGGGCACAGCAAATCAAATGCATAAAAAGTGTACCTCCATCTGCACACCAGCCACAAGTTATTTTGAGCTAATTCCCTTTTAGGTGCACAATAGTGAATCTACACACTTACTGTGACAGATCAGAACAGCTTTTACAGATCATACACACATAACACACACACGTATATGCGTACATACAAAAATACACTCACTGAAAACACTGGTTTTCCCTGGTATTACCAGTTGTCAGCCC
Organism: Etroplus canarensis; assembly: GCA_015106775.1. Lineage (NCBI taxonomy): Eukaryota > Metazoa > Chordata > Actinopteri > Cichliformes > Cichlidae > Etroplus > Etroplus canarensis. The sequence continues at coordinate 8,367 of VUQH01074708.1, forward strand.
CCAAAAATAGTGTTCTATCTGTACCACTCTGCTGAGTCATTTTATCCCTCATCTGTACTTTCATTTAAACAAATAAAGATGATCTCAGTGCTTGTTGCAATAACACAAGAGGGAATAGGTATTTCTAATCATGCCGAACTTATGCTGTCAAGTTTGCGTAGTTAATCTGCTCACATTATTTCAAATTTTACTAAATGGTCATTTAATTTTGATTCACCTATCATCGTTTATCTATCATCAAGTAATACTGCTGTGCTACTCTATTTAAATGTTAGGTTATGACTTCACGTCACATATCACATGAATTGATCTGCCACAATTGCTTGGCTATATAGCGGGATCTTTTGTTTTGTTGATCATCCTCCTAGTCTCATTGTTTGTGCTGCAGACAGAGAACGAGAAGCAGAGCTGGAAGCCGGTTCTGGTAGTGGTGACAGAAAAGGACCTGTTGCTGTATGACAGTTTTCCACGAGGCCAGGATTCCTGGCAGAGCCCTGCACACACTTTCCCACTGTTAGCAACACGGTAGGCCCTGCTATTAATTAATATTAGAAGTGATGAAAAAATATTGCCTTTCTTATCTTTACTAAATGGCACGCTATGTGTGTATGTGTTTATTTAGTCTGGTCCACTCGGGCCCTGACCGGGGGTCGCCTCACTCTGGCACGGAGCTGTTCTTTGCCACTCGGACTGGCACGCGACTTGGTATTGAGACTCACCTGTTCCGGACTGAAACCACCAAGGATCTGTCCCTGTGGACCAGACACATTGTAAATGGATGCCATGCATCAGCTGAGATGATCAAAGAAGTCACTACAAGTGAGTCCTGATACACAACCCATAAACATTCAAATTAAGTGACCTGCTGCTATAATGTGTAAAACCATATAGAAACATGCACATACACATACATACTAAGACTCCCTTAGAGACAGGAACCCATGTAATGATGGGCAAGTATGTAGCAGTAGCTGTAGTGGATTGAGCTTTACATGTCAGTGTGCTATATCTTCCTCACGTGTTCTTGCATGCTGCAGCAAAACATATACAGAGAGATTTAAGAGGCTACAATGATAAGTACTGCCTGAGGTCTGGGAAGCCTAAGATGGTACAAAGAGCAGAATATATGCATACACAGATACAGACGCCCACATCCACTCATACACTGGGATATCTTTGGGTTTGTGATATAATTTGACATCCATATGGAAGATGTGGAAAGAGCCCTTGCTTTTTATAGAAAGGAATGTATTTCTACTGTGTGTGTGTGTGTGTGTGTGTGTGTGTGTGTGTGTGTGTGTGTGTGTGTGTGTGTGTGTGTTTATCACAAATTGCACTTAATACTGAGGCGCTCCTGTGCTTACCAAGGGCAAGAGAGACAGAAACAGGCGTAGCAGACCCGGGCCATCCACAGCCCCCCAGGAAACTTGCGACCTGAGGCCACATGACTCAATGACAGCCCCCGTGCCCACCCCGGGAGGAGAAAGAGGGAGGACCTGGACAGAGCCCCCAGGACCAAAGGACGGGAGCCCCAGAGGCACCAGGCAGCCGACCCCGCCTAATCTTAAATGCAGAGAGGATGTCTGTCTCCCAAATACAAACTGTGAGCTGATTCCACAGGAGATGGGCCTGATAGTTGAAGGCTCTATGGTACAATGAGGACATTAAGATAGAATGGGGCCTGACTGTTTAAGAGTTTGTATGTGAGTAGAAGGCTTTTAAATTCAATTCTGCATTTAACAGGGAGCCAATGGGAATCAACCAAAAAATTCACTTCCCCCAAGACCAAGGCCAATCAGATCATGATCATCATCATCTAACAGAATACAAGTGGTATACAACATGTGACAAAGTGATATTTGAAGCTATCATAGTGCTACTAGCAGTAGGTCTGCCATCTAAAAGCAGATAACCATTGAAAATCTGCCAGCACGACAGGAATAGTCACAGTGAAATTGTTGTGAATTGTTCTTTAAGTTTTCCACTTGGAAGTTATGCTGATCATGTTGGTGAACCAATTATTGCCTGCCAGGGCCTGATGCTACGCTTACGCCCTAGTTTTTAGCCAGCTCTACCCTAGCTTAAGACATTATTATGCCATAAATAAACCACAAAATCAGAATACTTTATTAATCCCAGGGGGAAAATTGCTATTGATGGCACTGATGTTTCAGGAATGTTACAATCCAGACACATACTTTTAGGAGAAGCAGGTCTTGTGAAAATAAAAAGTGCCCATAAAACAACAAATATGACCTCGACTTTGAGCACACTTTGGGTGAAGACCCAAACTGTGGGTGAAACTGACAAATACTCTAGGAGGGGTAGCGATTCTAGTGAATTCTTGTGAATCATTTGTAGATTTCTTGTTCCGTCAACTTGTCATTGTTTACAACAGCAGAAAAATATTGAAAAAAATAACTAAAAACCATACTGCTGTCAGATGGTAGCCACTGGTTTTAGTATTGTATTCCAGTTAGTGTGTTTTCTCTTTTGTTCCTTTCAGCGACTGTTACCACTACAAATGGCAAAGTTTTAAAGTACCAGAAATCTTGACGTACAGATTGGGCATTTTCCTATGTAGATTTATGTTTATAGAGATTACTACTGTACAGATTGCAGTTTTAAATTATGCCATCAGTGCAAGGTAGCAGTGCTTATTTACACAATATTCAGATTTTGTTTTTGAACAACTGGTATTGATGCACTGCCCATCTTTACACACATTATGTGCTGGATGGAGAGAAAATAATCTAGATTGCCCATGTCCAGTTCATTGGTTTCTGACGACAGACAATCAAGGTCAAAGAACACAAGAATGACCCACATATCAGACATTGACTGTAATTGTTAGAGGCATTGATCCACTGATGTGGGGTTCTATTGAAAGTAAGAAAAATGGAAAATGTCACCAGACTCATCCTTTAACAGAACAGAAAAAATATCCAGTTACAAAACAGCATTACAAACCTCTGGAAGAGCAACGCTTCCTTGTTGGTGATGAGGTGCTTAGAGTAACCTCCTTTAGCGTGGGTGATTCTGGTGTCACAGCTGAGCATCTTGGGCTTGTAGCAGTACCACGGCTCACCTGTGTAAAGATCTGTGTAGTTGCAAAGAGGCTGCTGGTCGGGGGGCAAGCACATGTTGCACACTGTAGTTTCCGACAAAAAGCCCAAGCGGAACATGCTCTTAAAATACACCCGATCAGGCCGTTCCTCCCTCAACCGTCGCAACACACCAACAGCCTCACTAGAGTGCACCAATGTGATCTCAACTTGTGCAGAGCCCACCCAGAGGAGAGGGAACAGAGCAGAATAAAATCCATTCTTGTGATCAACTACCCATCCTGCTACAGCTGCTCCAAGCTCGGGAGAGTGCAGTCTGGCCAGAAGGAAATCCCCCCCATAACGCTTGGGACGACCCTGGAAGTCATGCATTTGGACGAGGGCCTCTAGCTGGTCACCCACATGCCATTCCCTTCCTTCTTTAGCAGGAAGTATGGCAAACAGGCTGTGCACAGGGTCACTCGTCTGCCTGAGGTTAGGTGGTTCAGAGTGAGGTGAAGGGCCAGGCCAGGCAATAGAGTCCAACAGGTACCGCTCTTCCAGTTCATCTTCAGGAGAGGGTTTCTGGCCAAGACGGGCACAGAAGGTACGGTTGTGATAAAAAGTAGGAACAAAGGATGAATGTATCCTGCTCTGCAGCTGGTACAGAGCTGAAATCGTGTGGCAGTTCCAGTTCTGAAAAGCAAGAATGTGAGTTAATTATAGAGGGTTGCATACTATGGCCTTGTGATGTATTGCAATAATAATTCAATGTTACTTCAAGGTGAACGCCACAGATTCAAAGTTAGGATCACTAGTTATGGGAAATTCTATTCTGCATGTGAAAACAGCTCAGGGTAAGAGGCTTCACATTTATTAACAAAAACATTTCACACAGAGGTGCTTTCAAAGGCATGTTCAAGGTAAATTTCCACGCTCAGAAGCTTTGACAAAATGGATCAGTCCAGTGCTATTTGGGAAATGGATGATCTAGTTTGCTTTGAGTTCTTTCTGATCTTCACAAAGGACTAAAATATAAAATTACTTTTGCTTCTGCTGCTTTGAAATTATAAGCCATCATCAAATAGCCTCATGTAAATCTTTTGAATTAGTGAACCAAGCAGAAACAGGAAAAATGAAGCCAAAGAACCAAAAACTGCACCTTCTGAATCCCTATAGACTCTATAGTAAAATGATCAACTTCAGCAATGAAATCAACATGTTTTTAGCCTGGTATAAAAACATGGTTTTGCGTTCTTTAGCTAATTTCCAGTTTCATAACACCTGCATGTGTACGTGATTTTTTTAACAACTCACCCATGAATATTTTGTTCAAGCTTAAAGTAAAGAGTGTGGCTACTTTGATGTACAGTGGGTACGGAAAGTATTCAGACCCCTTTAAATTTTTCACTCTTTGTGTCATTGCAGCCATTTGCCAAAATCAAAAAAGTTCATTTTATTTCTCATTAATGTACACTCAGCACCCCATCTTGACAGAAAAAACCAGAAATGTAGAAATTTTTGCAAATTTATTAAAAAAGAAAAACTGAAATATCACATGGTCATAAGTATTCAGACCTTTTGCAGTGACACTCATATTTAACTCACATGCTGTCCATTTCTTC
>VUQH01074710.1:0-27110 GCA_015106775.1 Etroplus canarensis
GCTGAAGATGTTGAGATTTTCGCTAGGAGTGAGCAGGGTGGACAGGAGTAGAAATGAGTACATCAGAGAGACAGCTAATGTTGAGAAGTTTGGAGACAAAGTCAGAGAGGCAAGGCTGAGATGGTTTGGACATGTTAAGAGGAGGGATAGTGGCTATATTGGACAAGGAATGTTGAAGATGGAGCTGCCAGATAGCAGGAAAAGGGAAAGACTACAGAGAAGACTGATGGATGTAGTGAAGGAGGACATGCAGAGGGTTGGTGTGAGGGAAGGGGATGCAAGGGATAGACTGAGATAGAGGCAACAGATCTGCTGTGGCGACCCCTAATGGGAGAAGCCGAATGAATGAATGAATGAATACCTTTATTGTCATTATACAGACATTGTACAATGAAATTGGAGATTCTCCTATATTCAGTGCAAAAACAATGTATAAATATAAATAAAAACTTAAAATGAGTTTAAAATCCTTCACATATTAAAGTATTACACGATATGTAAGTGAGCAGTAGCAGCAGTGGTGAAATGCATATTGCACTCAGGGTATCATTTTATAAATAAAGTTAATGATAACAAACCTTCAGCATGCAACTTGTGTCTCCCCATTTTGGCCCTTTTGTGCCTCTAAAGAGAAAAAGTCACAAGAACAATTAATCCATGTATCTTATTAACATCTGTTGCTTTCTTTTTTGAACTGTAATCTTTTCTCTGAATACCAGTTCATTTTTCATCTGCAGCATCAGAAATTTTTCTTTGCTGTTTTCTTGGTTTTTCTGCCAGACAGTATTTGTTGGAGCCCACTCTGTCTTGGCTGTTACCATTGAGCTCACCTATTCCAAAAAAAAAAAAAAAAATCTGGCTAATGTATGATTGTTGGCTGACATTAAACCATTAATGGTCTGCCATTCTAGAAATCTCATAACAAACACCAGAATTAAAACTCTGGTATATGGTCAAATACAAAGATTTACCTGGTATAGATTCATTTAATCAGCATTTTGTGAACTTGTTTGGTGAGGGCTTGAATGTAATGGACATTCAGTTATACGCTATATAAAGATCCTGCACTCAAGCTTTAAGCACAATTTGCTTTAAAGATTTGGCACCCCAACAGAAGAATGATAGACTATTAGATTAAGTGGAGTATTATAGCAAGTAACTGATCTCAACCATTTTTCTTCTACTGCTGCATGCTTCTTCCTCTCAGTCAAGGACAGAATGATAAAAGTCAGCCTTTGGTGACTCACACAGCCATAACAGCTCTGACTTCCATGTTCTGCTCAGACGCACATGATGAGCACAGTCCCGACAAGCACAGCCGATCGATCGGATGTTGTACTATTCTCAAAGTACAGATCAATGTGGAGCAGTGGCATGCTGTTCACAGGTATGCTAAGATATGCAGAGAGAAGACTCTATTCCAGATTAGAGTCTGCAAATTTTATTTTGCGGTGCAACTCATAGCCCACGAGCAGATGATGCATTTATATAGCCAAAAGTGCTTTGGGAGTAGAAAGAGAAATTACAACAGCATTGCATGAAAAAGTTTTTCATAACAACATGAAATTCTTAAACAAAGAATATTGAACAGTGGAATGATTATGGCACTGCTGAAGGCCATGGACAGCCTCTTGCTAAGCTTCCTGTGCTATATATTTTCCCTTTTTATGTACAGTGTGCTAGTTTTTCTGCAATACTACTTTTTTTTTGCTCATGCAGCCACTGACCGGGAGGCATCCTGCGGCACCTGTATTAGATAAAGTCGAAACAAGGGTGGGTGCTGGTTGGCTCATACAGCCATACTTGATAAAAGATAGCATCTCTCTCCTTTTCTCTCACTCTACCGCCGAGAGCCAGCCTGCTCCTGTTTCCTCTGCTTCCTAAACCAAATCTCCCTCCTGGGGGACGTTGTCAAGCAGCCTGTTGCTGGGTAACCAAAGAGGATTGTGGGTCAGAGAAATTATCAGTTGAATACCAACAACAACTCCTCAGCCCATGGTGCAGATAATGATATCAAACCTGAATTCTGATAAAATACAGGTTCACCTGATAGTTGTTTTAGTTACAAAGGTGTGTTTTTTGTTCTCCTGCTGTTTTATTCTTCTAATTTTGAGTTTTTATGAGTTTTAAATGTTAGTTTACTGTTAAAGCAACATCTTATTCCCAGCATTGGTGAACAAATGGACAGTCAGCATGTCACTTGTGAATGCATTTAAATATCAAAGAGGTCAAAACACCTCGAAAACATGACATATATAGGGTAAATGTGTTGCTAGACTTAACGCATTCTGGCTTCTGGTCTTCATTGGGGTCAATATAAATATGGCCAAAAGTATTGGGCCACCACCTACACAAGCTTTTATGATATCCCATTGTAAATATGGTGGTTAGCACTGTCACCTCACAACAAGAGGGTCCAGGTTCAAATCCAGCAGCCAGCAAGCTTGGGTCCTTCTGTGTGGAGTTGTTCTCCTTGTGCATGCGTGGGTTCTCTCCAGCTTCCTCCCACAGTTCAAAGACGTGCAACGGGGCTAGGTTAATTAGCAAATCTGACCATAGGTGTGAATGTGAGCATGAATGGTTGTCTGTCTCTCTGTGTTGGCTCTGTGACAGACTGGCGACCTGTTCAGGGTGTACCCTGCCTTTCGCCCTATGATTCATGAAACAGATAATTATCCAAAATGTCTTGGTTAGCTGAAGCATTAAAAGTTCTTGCCACTGGAACTAAGGGGGTCAGTCCAACCCCAGAAAAACAATCCCACTGCATTATCCCTCCTCCACCAATGTATGATTTACAGATGGCCTATTGCCAAACCCAGGCTCATCCATCAGACTGCCAGATAGAGAAGTGTGATTCTTTGCTCCAAAGAACAGAGTCCAGAGTCCAGTGGCGGTGTGCTTTACACCACTCCATCTGATGCTTGGCATTGTGCTTGGTGATGTAAGGGTTGCAAGCAGCTGCTCAGCTATGGAAACCCATGCCATGAAGCTCCCACTGAAAAGTTTTTGTGCTGATGCAAATGTCAGAGGAGGTTTGGAACTTGTAGTTACTGAGTCAGTAGAGCATTGGCAACTTTCATGCTGACAGGGTTCTGTGTGTTTTCAGTTCTGTTTCTGTATTATTTTTGACATTTTGACTCCTTGTATTGTTTTGTGTAGTCCATGCCCATGTCCTCGTCCTTGTCAGTCCTATGTGTTGCAGTCTCATCCTTGTTTCCTGTCTGGTCTTGTGTGTTGCGTTCAGTTTTGCTTCCTGCCCCTGATTGTCGTCACCTGTGCTCCTCACCCTCCTGTCTCCCATTAGTCATTAGTCTGTGTATTTATTCCCGTCTCCCTCTATGCTTTATCTTGTTGTCAGTCCTCCGTGGTCCCCAGTTTTGGTGTGTTCTGTCTTGTCAGTCTGTTTCCAGGTTTATTCTGCCCAGGCTCCCATGCCTCAGCATTCTTGTCTGTCCCTAGTCTTAGTGGTTTCCCAGTTTAGTTTAGTTTTTGTTCCTGCCTGCAATTGTGTGCTTATCAGCACTGAATAAAGCTCGTCTTTTGTTTTGAACCTGCCTCCTGCTATTGGGTCTGCCCTCCACACGCACCAGAGACCTGACACATGCACTGTGTGTCTCAGCACTCTGTAAATTTACAAGGCTACCACTTTGTGGCTGAGTTGCTGTGGTTCCTAAACACATTCACTTTGCAATAATACTACTCTTAGCTAATTATGGAATATCTGGGAGGGAACATTTTTCATGAAATTATTTGTTGCCACAACTGCAACAAATAACTTTATTTGGATTCAGTGAGCTGTTTCACAAAAGTTTGCAAAAGCAGATAACATGGCCAGGCGCTTGATTTTATATAGCCATGAAAATACGACTAAATGAAAAACCTGAATCCAATGGCTCAATATGTTTGTTCATTTAATGTATTACAGAGTCAATAAGATTTAAAATAAAATATGTATGAAATAGAAAAAAAAAGGAAAACTCATATACGAGCTTATATATGTCAGCCAAAGGGACACATATAGATGGGCCGGGTCTATGCTAATGTAACTTTAGGCAAATTATTGTCCCTGGCAAAGGGACCCATAAAACACATAGATGACACCATGTTTGGTCTCAGTATTAACTGTGATAATAACTTAAAACATGTTTTAAATGTTAGCATACTGTTGAAGAAATGTGTCTTCCTCAAATGGTTTGTTCACTAGTTAGTAAACAGACAAAGCCAGCAGGACCTTTGTGAGTACTTGCTGTACTGTAAAATCAAATGTCCAACGTAAGTACCTTTGTAAAAAAAAAAAAATCAACCTGTGCATGTTCTGTAATAAGTTTATTTTGTTATTCTTTTATTTTATTATGCCTTTAAGTTAAGTAAATAATTACACTGAGACATTGGGAAACAATCCAACACAAATATCAGTAATTACTAGTTAATTTAAGAAGGTAATTAGGTACATTAACAACGCCTGCACAAAATACTGGGATTACAATGCTACACTGCTTTTGCAACGGTGTGTCTGTGTATTCATTTATTTGAGTTCTGTTTCCTTAATCCTGTGGGAGAGGTGAATCAAAGTCATTAACTGAAAATAATCTAGTTGATTTAATAAGAACTTTAACTGTTCTTAAAAAGGTATTTGCAGCACGTAATCCAAATGTTTAAATTCTAAAATAACATTTGACTTTTAGGTTTTATCAACTTAAAAACTCTGCTGCCTTCTCTTCTTCGAGTTTTATTAACTTTTTGAATTTAACTTACTTGAATTTACAGAGCACAGTACATTACATAAGACAGAAAAAGTCAAAATAATTTGTAGCATTTCTGGTAATTTCCAAGATTTTATTATTTCCAGAAATGATGTGTTGTTGAGTTTCTAAATAGCAGCACAGCAGCAGTGAACCAGTTTCCAGTCAGCACTAGCCAACTGAGATTTCAAGCAGCTCTGGCAGTCATCCATCTGCAAGCTGTTTAACACATGTCGAACTATTTCAGAACGTGAGATAAAAAATTAATAGCTTTAAATAAATCTGGGTAAAATATAACACTGTTCCAGTTAACATATAAGTACCAGATATGGCAAAAGGCATCAATTATTTATGATGCATTCCTAGAGCTCAGTACCAGATGAATGCTCAACAGTTGTAGGGCTGAATTGGAAATGACTGACAAAAATGAGTGAATGTTTTCTCTCCTTTCATAAAATACATTCCACAACTCTGAGCTTTGACAGATTCCTATAAGCTCTCTCAGTTCAGTGGAGTATGAAATCAAATTTAGGTGGTCTACCTTTATTAATCCGTGCCCTGCAAAGTTTTTGTATGAATAAATACACATCTTACTCTTTTTTCCAATGTTGATTTACAAAATACAGAAGTAACGTTATGCTGTTGATACCAAGTCAGGTGCTAATTTAGGAATAACCAGAGGGCTTCATGGTAACATTTTATACTGAAAATACTGGAATAATATTAGTGCTCATACAGTTAGTCAGTAAAATGATGTTCTGCGGGGAACAGCTGAATATAAATAAACTTGAATTCAAATTTCCCTCTGCTCTCTCTTTAATTAGTAACTGATTTTTGTTTGTACTTTTAAAATTTCAAGGAAGATGTTAGGAAATTATGGTGCAAAAAAAAGGCAGGGATGCCACTTTAAAACCTTCTTTATGAAGCCACTAATAAATTCAGCAGAAAAACGAATGTGTCGAAGGTGACAAAAATCCCCCAAACCCCACAATAGATAAGCATACTGTCCATCATGGTAGCTACAGTCCTCAGTGGGAAGAAGTCAGTGCAACCCACATGGTACAGCACTAGAGTCAATAGGACTATATTAACAGACAAAAAGAATAACCTGCACACACTTAATCCTTAATCAAAAGAAAATAATAAGACATTTGGGGGGTAATATCTGTATAGTAAATCAGAGTAATGAGAGCATAAGAATTGATATATAAACTGCTAAAGATCTACACAAACTAAACTACTGCAATGAGCTCACTGTTCAATGGCAAGCAGACAAACAGCCTCATGCTAGAGCCAAGGGAAGGTGAATCCTGTATGGGTCAACTTCAGCATTTTAATCAGGGGCCTAATATTGGTGATCCAATCCAGAGAGCTGGGCTCAGCCAAACGCAAACTATCTGCATCATGTGACTACAGCCATTTGAATAGAAATGGTCCTGGCTCGGCACCACGCCACTTCACCCAACATTCATGTATTTGAAACAATTGTGCTATTTACACCATGAGATCCACTTTGCTTTCTTTATGATGATGCTTTAGATGAGCAAATTTGGGTCAGCCATTTAAACACTTTCAATGAGCATATTAACAAAGTGCATCTGTTTCTTCGAGCACCCAAAATGATAAAGAGGTGGATGAAACCTCAACAAATCAACATCATTCATATGTACTGACTTACAGCACAGTATGATGACTGCATAGCAAAGTGAGCTGATGTCTTAAAAGAACATCTGATAGTTTGTGTTTTGATTGTTTTGAGGAGCACTGCAGGTGGGACAAGGGATGATGGTTTAAATCCTCTGCTCAGCTACCAAGATTAATGAGACTAACTGGATTTTTTCATTGCGACCAGACCACAAACCACCAGGACTCTGAACTCCTGCCCACTAATTACTTAGTGAGTGTGTGCACATATATAGCTGTGTGAATGTGCATGTGTGCATGTGTACATGTGTGTGCATACTTTTAAGTGCACTGGGCTTTATGGACATGTGTATGAGCTGCAGAGGTTAGTGAACAAGAGAGAAAATATGATAATATTTGCCTGAGTCAATGACTTACTCACCAGAGTTACTAAAAGCCTCACAGCCAAAGCGTGGGAGGATCTACTTGTGTGTGTTTTGTATATACAGTATGTACAAAAGGGGACATGGATGTGGCCTGTGTTGTATCAATGTGTGTTTTTGTATAATGGGGTGGGGGTGGGCAGTGTTTGGTGAAGCTGAAAAAGGAAAGATGACATGCTGTCAGTGTGAGTTGACGGTCATCGCTCACTGCTTTAGTGCCTTCTGACACTTTCTATTCAAACCAGGGAGTCTGCAGAACGCCTCTGGCATGTCGAGGGATCCTGCTTTTTAATTGAGCCTTTACCCAAGATTCATTTCATCCTCCACCTTTAGCCTTACTGGGAGCAGACAAAACCATGAGAGTGACAAAACCGGGGCTCACATTGTTCAGGGGTAAGTGTCTGGTGAAACTGAGACCTACATCAAAAAGTTAACCTTTACAGACATTATCCTAGTTTCACAGGCACTGAAAGCCCAATAATCTAAACCCCTAGCATATGAAAGTCATGTTATAATCAGAACACCCTATTTTATGTGGTTAGACCTCTATTAGCAAATATAGCTTTATATCTAGGGTGTGATCCCTTGAGTATGAAGAGCACTTGATAGAATACCTTATGCAAGAAATCTTGACTCCAAAATAAGACAGATACAACCCATGTACATGCTGAAACAATAAAATGAGCAACAGAAACCTAATGCAATATTTGATCACAATTTTTCACTAAATAATCATGTTCCTAATGCTTTAATAGGTTGTCATGGGGTAGTTTCCTGGAAAAGACATAATGTTATTTGCTTCAAATTAAAAGGAAAGCAAAGAATATTGAGTTAGGACACTTCTAATGAAAGATTTCCCAATGAATTACTGCATGTTTTTTTAGTCAGAGCAGTAACATTTTTTTTAGACAAATGATCAACTAATAGAAGTATAAGCTGCTTTCCTGTCATATCTATTACGCTGAAAACAAGACTAGTTAAAAATTACCCCTCCAGAAATTGAGCTATTCTTTGTTTATTTTAATTATTAGCTTCTAGATACTCAAGATAACCTTTGATAAAGTCATTTTTAATAAAATTGCAATTAATTTGTAGTTCAGTTAGAAAATGTAACATGTGGCTCTCACGTTCTTGTATAACTTCACCTCAGAATGAGAAGTGGATCCCTATGCCATTTAATCTCTGAAGCCTGTTCTGACAGCTGAGAGGAGAACCCACAGTGAGTACTGGCAAGCTTCATTAGCAGCAGCTGGAATGGAAAGGCCTTACCTGCTGTGACAGATCTCCTCAGACCTCTGAGAGCAAACAATGTGCTTCATTATTCTCCTCCTATGGTGGCTCTGCTGGTCCAGTTTGATGACTGCCTGCAAGACAACAGAGGATGCTCAATGCCACATTAACTTTCCAATCAAAGGCAGAGGATCAACTCAACTACTACAATTAACATGCACAGAAATGAAGCGGTATTACACAAACATTAATTAACTAATACAGTAAACCAATCAATTTGAAGACATTTAAAATTTAAAGGAGGTGAAATTAATTAGCAGGCAAAAGAGCACAATAAAACCATTAAGTATTTTTCTTTAAAGGCAGACTGAAGTAGGGATAGTTTGATAGTTTAGTAAGTTTGAAGGCTTAACTTTGAAGCAGAAAAATAAAACAGGCAGGAATAAATATGTAATTTTGAAATAACACGTAATTTAGAAAATTAGTAGTTTCGCAGCCATTACACTATACAAATAAACAGACATTGGTGTAATGAGCCATTCCCCTCAAAAATCAGTGAAAATTACATCAGTTGCACCTGAACTATTTTGTATGATGGACTAAAAAGAATGCAATGAGCAGCTGAATTAGCAGCCCACCACTCATTCCCTGAGGTGATCACACCTGAAAGAAACTTAGAAATTGGATTAAATAAATAAATAATTTTCTGATAATTTATTATTATCATTATTATTGTTAAAGGGATGAGAGCATAAAGGACAAGATGAATTTCCCTGGTGACAGATGACCAAACCGGTAGTGATCTCCATCTGTGTGTGTGTGTTCTGGCTCCATGTCTGTTAATCAGTAAACCTTCCCAAAGGCACGGCTGGCTTCTCTGTTTGCCATGCTACCAAGGCCTACCCAATTTGTACTAAATTTAATGGAGGGGCCTAGGCGCAAAATGCAAAACAATACCACTGAATGTATATGGTGTGCATATGCTATACAATAGATACCCAGGAAACAAAACTACAGTTTAATGTGCAATATATGGTTATGAATACAGTAGTTCCACTTTCTTTGAAGGGACAACACATCTCTGAGGATTTACTTAGCTACAGGGGTATTTAATGGCAAATTTCACTGTCACTATACTAACATGTTCACACTAACAGTGTAAATATGCTGTTGTTTATTAATTATATTTCTACAGTCTTTTGTAATAATTTACTTTGGAAGAGGCAACAAAGTGCCAGTAAATACTGTATATAGTGTACATACAGTCAAGTGAAAACATATGTTTCTGCAGTAGTCTCTTGTAGATTCACCCTCAGCAGCAACAATTTAAAACTTGACTTCATCAGACTTTCACATCATTGCGGAACAATTTTGGCCGACTCTTCTTTACATTATTCCTCAATTAAATGAGGTTTGTGGACATTTCTTTATGTGCAGCTCTCTTAAGGTCCCGCCACAGTTTTAGCTGTCAGATGTCACATTTGACTCTATAATACTTTGGTATACAGAGGAGTTTATAGTTGACTCATTTACTACCAGGTACCCAGGTACTGTGACTGTGTACATGGTAGCTTCACCACAGTGAACAGTGGGATTTGGTTGCATCTGTCCAAAAGACATTGTTCCAGAACTCTATTGGTTTGTTCAGATGCAACTTTACAAACACAAGCCATGATACTTTCTATTAGAACAAATAGGCTTTCTTCGGGCAACCCTTCAAAACAAGCCATATTTGTTAAATCTTTCTTCTAATGGTACTGTAAGGAACTTTAACGTTTGACATGCCATCTGATGCCTGTAAAAATTGAGATGCAGCTCTTGGATTTTTTTTAACAGTTTTTCTGAGCCATATGTTGCTTTGTCTGACCTTGGGGTGAATTTGCTGAGATGACCACTCCTGAGAAAATTGTGTCATTGTGTTCACACATACATGAATTCTTATCACAACATACTAAAATGCTCACAAAAATGTAAGTATGTTTATTTTATTTCTACAGTTATCTGTAACTGTAGAAACTGTACCTGTGGCATACCCTCTGCCACTAGGACAATCTCATGGGTTGTATCAAAAGGAAGGCAAAAATGACATATTTAATTAGATTTGAGATTGCTTATATCAGTTGGTATTGGTAATAGACTTATTTTTAAATTCAGTGTCAAGTCTGGAAATAACAAAACTGCAATATTAGATAAATTCTCTTTTAAACACAAAAGCAGCAGGTAGGAGTTTGTTAGCATTTTCATTTACCGGTAATTTAATAAATTCAACAGGGTATTTTGACTGAAGGTTGAGTCCAAAAAACAGCCCTGCTTTTAAACAGTGCAGGGGGCTGTCTTAGCACTGACATGTTGTACCAAATACCAGTGAGACACAAAACACAATTCATGAAACCTAGTTCAAACAAATTAATGTGTAAGGCTTATCAGATTCAAGAATTTTTAAAATCTAGAAAGTTATTGCAGCGGTAAATACTTTATCCAAATAGGGAAAACACATTCTAGCAAAATATGTATAATATGGCACCTTGCTGGATGACACTGTACTGCAAAAAACAAAAGTCGAGCCAACTTCAAATCTTTGCTGAAATCCTGTCCACAAAAGGGTTTTTTGCAATGGCATTATTTTTGAACTATTTGCACAGTAAAAAATGAGTAAACAGTTTTCAAACAAAGCCTCCTGTAAAAGGGAGTCCTATGACCTCCAAACACACAACACAC
This sequence comes from Etroplus canarensis, assembly GCA_015106775.1. NCBI lineage: Eukaryota > Metazoa > Chordata > Actinopteri > Cichliformes > Cichlidae > Etroplus > Etroplus canarensis. The sequence goes on from VUQH01074710.1 coordinate 10,757, forward strand.
AGTGCTTTTAACCATGCTGTGTATATACATGCTCAGTCATGTAGAACAGGGGTCCCCGACCCCCGGTCGGTCCGTGGACCATTTGTAACCGGGCCGCAAACAAAAAATGTCGTGGTTAAAATGTTATTTTTCTTCTTCCGGATCTTATTTTGAAAAACAACTGTTTCCACCCTCACCTCACTAACCGCACTTGACTCTGGAACGTCATTTCAGGCATCAGCGACACAAGCTAATCCTTGAAAATAAAATGAGCTAAAAGTAAAATTCACTGAAGAGTTTTTTCGGGAAGGAACGAGCAAACGATGGGACGGCAAAAGGGTCACGGACCGCCGGCAAAAAAGTTACCTAAGTTACAGGTTCATTACAACAGGTAATACACAAACTCCACACCCGCTGTGACTGACTGGCTAATCAAGCAATGAAACCCACAAAACTGCTTCATCACATTGAGACAAAACACGTACCCCCCGCCTCCACCCGGTCGCGGAAAAATGTTCATACATGCAACTGGTCCCTGGTACAAAAAAGGTTGGGGACCATTGATGTAGAATTCGAAGGAAAGTCTGATTAAAGATATCCATGTTTTGAGATGTGCATTTGATTTATGTTTCTCGCCTCTCCAGGAAAGGGCACCTGAGCTTCCTAATAATATGAACCCAAGAACTGCCAAATCAATCCATGATCTTTGGGACTGTTTTTATGGTCAAGCATGTGCCAAGTGTGGTAAAAGGCAGGGGGGATTTGCAGAGATGTTTAAAGGATGTGTTTATTTTAAGCAGTATGAGATTAGGTTCAAGCTCTTAATATGTATACATTTGTCTTTCCATTGTTAACTCATTACACTTGCCTTTTAAATATTTGATTATGCACTGCTATGAGTTAATTTAGCATTTACTTTCCTTTAGTGGGAGGAGTGACTGTCTATTTAGATAGGAGTTGCAGCTGAGATTCTTTGTTTGTCAGGCAGTGGTGGTGCTGCTCAGTGGCTGTATTACGAGGGACCCAGCCGAAGCAGGGTAGACCACTGTAGACCTCTCTCCTCATTTGTTGTGTTTATTTTAGCATCAGTATCTTTATGTTAAAGATCCATAGTTGTTTGCCTTTTTTCCCTTTAGAGTGATTCTTTTTTGTTCATTTTTAGTCAAACTAACCTGCACTGTAAATATACCACATGAATCCACTGTTGTAAAGGAAAGGGGGCAAATTAAATGAAGGTTGGATGATTAAACAGGTTTGAAGATATTTTCAGCTTTTCCCCCCAAGGGGTTACCTTAACAGATGAATCCACATATGTGATTTCACACAGATTTTATACCAGATGCTCTTCCACAGGCAACCCTCCCATTTAGCCAGGCTTGGGTATGGCACTAGGAGTTTGCAGATCTCAAGGCTGGGCTTGTCTCTTCCTGGTTCTAAACCAGAGACTTTTCATGTGTGAAGCATATGTGTAAATTGTACTATGGAGGACACTAACAGAATTAGAATACTTTATTAATCCCAGGGGGGAAATGGCATAACAGGTTAAAGGCCCTTAATTTCTGCCAGTACTGCTCAGTCATCCCTCATGCCTACAGTATAAAAAAGTTTTTTTTGTTTGCAAATTAAAATTCAGTACTAAATAGTCTGTAGTTGTAAAGAACCTTTAAACAAGCTTTTTTCCCTCATTCCTGTCACTTGACCCTGAATTGCATGAGCAGAAAAAAAAAATGAATGGATGGATGCGGCTGTGGCTCAGGAGGTACAGCGGATCATCTTCAAACTGGAAAGCGCAGCCTGCTAGCAAAATCAACTGAGACTTTAATGTCTTCCAAAGAACAAACCAGCAACCCTGTGATTAGTAGGAGACTTGCCCTACTACCTGAGCTCCAGCCCACCCTGGCTGACAAATGATTACAGTGTACCAGGGTTGCTCTAGTTGATCTCATAATTAAGTTCTACAGCTTATTAGAAAGAGTTTAATTCTATTGTCATTAATAGTCATGTAATTCAAGACTAGCAACCAACTCCAGTGAAAATAATGGAATATTATGGCCACAGTCCTAAATTTTAATTGCAGGCTTTACAAAAAGTGATGACAGATGATCCCATTCTTGCAAAAGTTATCTTCCATCCAAAAGTTTTGAGATGGCTAATTAATTTATTATGGCCGATATTAAGTTTTACTTTTACTTTTACACTCTTGGAAATGGCATTTCACTCTGCAATGAAACTTTCCTCTTTTCAATAATACAGACTTTTCGGTATGAAGATTTTTCATTATGATGAGTCATGAGGATGGGCTGTAAATGGTTGCTTCTGGCAGCCTGAGGTGCTGAGACAATTCATGAGTTTTTTTTTTTCTGCTAACAGAAACAGCGGGTCTAGCAAAATTCCTTTTCCTTTATTTTAGCAGATTTTTCCACAAAAACTGCCCTCCCATTCTTACACACACACACACACACACACACACATACGCACACACACTCACAGACACACAGAGAGAGGAAGAATCAGGAACAGATACATAACTGCGTGCATGCAGTCAAAAACACCCACAAGCAGTAGCTGTTTGCATTCATAGGTTGTACTACAGTACTTGTATAACTTAATTGGTAAGACTTACTCCTTGACCTCTTAACCACATCTTTTAACTCAAGTTAATCCTTCTTCTAAAGTTAACCTAAAAACTATTTCATGAGCATAAATTAATCCCTTAAAGAATCCCTGAGAGGACTCTCTAAGCTCACAAGAGGAAAAATAATGAACACACACAGATGCATGCTTACATGCACACACACACAGTTGTGAATGTTTACAATGTGGCATGGAGGTGAGAATGATCTTTGCTGAGTGTCCCTGCCACTGCAGTGATCTAGTGTCCTCAGCTGACAGTAGTGTGAAGCTGCCAGGCTGCCTTGCTATCCTTGAGATGCTGCCCATCTCCACGGTATTCATGCCAGTGGACATTAGTATCGGCCCCATCCCTCTGTTTGAGATTTATACCCATTAATAATTCATTCACTGCTGCGGACTTAGGAAGGCCCACTTCTCCTTACTGCATCACACTGGCCCATTTACATGCTCCCAAAATGACGCATGGTGGAGTAATGTACAGAGCAGCTTTAGTGGTCCAGGCATTTAAGCTGAAAGAAAGTAAGTACAAAGGGAAAGAGGAGAAATAGAAAGCTCCATCTTGTTTTCTGTCTCCATCTCCCTTCTCTCACACATACTCATGGTTGCTAGGCTACACCAAAACTAATCACCAGGAAAATTATCTTCATTCAAAACCATATCTCTAACTTGTGTGAGGACATACAGTATTTACCCTGCAGTTCAGATTAAAGATATAAAAAATGGAATTGTAAAACAAGCAGGAGGGTTCTGTTTATGAATATACTTGTGTCCAGTGGTTAAGGATGATTTAGTTGACAATATGCCAAAATAAATCACCAATTTGGTGCTTATCAGTGTTCTCAAATTGAAGTTTAATATCCTTTGCTCCCGGCAATTTCCTACATCCTCAAGCCCTGTGTGCTGCCAACCAGACACCCAGGACTTGGATGGAAATCTTTCCCATCACCGTTCACCACCTCTGTGGGAGAAGATTATGAAGATTAGATTTGCTTTAAATAGATTTTTTATGGCAGCCAGAAACAATGCTATCTTGGAGTCACTCTATATGCAATTCACTCTGCTGCATGCCTGACAAAAAGCACTCGCCTTTCATTGTGCGTGAAGCATGGCTTTGTGCACTTTGAGATTGAATCTTGCAGGGGAAGTAATGGCAAATGTTATGACCACTGACGTAAGGGGATGGAGACTAATACTGTTCCCTGCCTTCCTCAGCAAACCACAAGTCCATGCAATCTCTCTGTAGGTCATAAAAAAATGCTACACCTGCAATGGGCTATCGTAGGTCTTGCACAGCATAGTTCTATATGGGAGCACGCATGTGCGCGAGGATGTAGACATGGTCATGAAGCATGAACATTAACATGAAAACAGATGCAAGGCATGTTAATGTTCAGTACATAATTTCATTGCATAAGCCTCTAGCAAGCAAACAAGTACAAATTTGAAAAACATGTACAATACAGCAATAATGTAAATAATATTTATGAGTACAAAATGTAATGCAACAAGTAGTCAGTTTATGATTCACCTATAATAATACAATGAACAGTACAATAACAAAAATACATCAATAAGAATTCCCAAACACAGGATGCAATTTGCAACAGATTTGTAGCTGACTATGTTACTGGGACTGTTGCATATTTACATTTCACATTAATATGTTTAAGTACTTGAACTTGTAAGTGTGTTGTGTGAGTGTATCATGCATATATCTAAACATAGGTACAAAGTATGTGGGAGGCAGAAAATATAGATAAAATTAAATAAACAAAAAAGTGGCAAATAAGATAAGATAATACAGTATGTACACATATTTTTATATACAGTATATATTTTAATGTCACCATACTGCTAAAACTATTGCTTTCCCTGTCATTTTCTTTTGGTTATTTTTGATCATAACTGCCTTCAGAAACCGCAAGACCTTTATAAAATTTCTGGTCTTGCGGAGTCATTTGCAGCTTCTCACAAATGCTGACCCCCTGACACTTTGTGAGGAAGGCAGTGCATTGTTTAATGACTTAATATTATGATGCAATATTTCTTTTTTTGGTCATTTTTAGGGGGCTGCGTCTCCTGCCCGCGCCCCTGTCTCCTTCTGTTCTGAGAACAATACATTAATAAATGCAGAATTTAATGTCATACAGCATCAACTTTGACATACATTATATGGGCAAGAGTAGTGAGCCACACCACTTGATCATTGAATTCAGGTGTTTCATTCAGTCTCATTGCCACATATGTATAAAATCAAGCACCTAGCCATGTAGTCTGCCTTTACAAACATTTGTGAATGAATGGGTCATTACTGAACAGCTTACTAATTTTGAACGTGGTACTGTAATGCCACTGTTGTGACAAGTAAAATCTCTTCCCTTTGAGATATTCCATGTTCAACTGTAAGTGGTATAGCAAAGTAGAAGCATTTTCCAACTACTGCAGCTAAACCATGAAGTGGAAGACAGTAAAGACAATGAGTCTGTATTGCCTTATTTAACAGAATGTTATGCGTTTTCCTTTGTTTTTTAATAAAAATGCTCATTATACTCAAGTGCATAAAGGCCCTATATATAAAGTACTATATATTGTATAAATATGATATATTAAAATTTACTGGCCTTAGTTAACTCAGTGACATGATGGTATTGTTTATGGTCTTACTGTGAGAAATAATGACCAAAAAGTGTAAGTCCTATGGTGGTAACATGTATAATAACCATTCATATGCTACAGTAGTAAGGGAACTATTTATTCTCTCCCTCTGGAACTGTGTCAGTAACTGAGATGACTGGCAGCACACCTATTTTCTATCCAGGCGCTTCTGTGCTGGATGGTTCACTGGAGGCAGCAGGGTTTGTTAGTGTCCTGTGGAGGCAGAGACAGGTAGACAAGAGCCAGCGAGATGTAATGACCACTGCCATCAATGACTAAGCCTCACCAGCACCTCTGCATGGCTGAGAAAGTATACCTGATATTAATGACAGCAGAGCTATAGTAAATCCCTGCTGCCTCACTCTTTTTCATATTACTGAGAAAGTCAGGTGGACAGGCAGCTAGAGAGAGTGCCACATTTGAATATGTGGACTTGCAGGTTGCCCAGAGACACATTTATACCACATTCAGCAAGGTTTTCACTCTTTATATTGACATACAGTATATTGTTAAGCCAGGTAAAATATTTATTGTATTCAGATAAAGAAAATTTGTAACAATGATACTGTTGATAGATCTGTGATGATATTTTGACTGCAGTTTATATACTCGCTTCCTCTTGACCATTTTTTGCTTATTGACTGTCTTTTGGTTTAGACTTAAAAAGTTTGTGGAAGCTGCTTTGGACTATTTTGCACCTATGTCTCCCAGCTCAGCTACTGTACATCCTACCTTGAGTGTCAATACTGCAATTGATTTAAAATGCATTATTTTCAACCAAGTCTAAAACCAGATAGAATACTGTATGTTCACTGGAAAGGATTGCTTAGGATAGTTAATTTAAAATATCTGTAAAAATATGGTTGAATGAAACTGTTTTCTTTTCTAGGAAAAAGCTCACATTCTGTCTGGTTGAGAATTAGATGAAGAGACTGTTCCCACAATACTTTTAGTCCTACATTATTTTATGAAGCTAGAGCCAGAATGCAATGAGCCTCTGAAAATGGGGAACTATAGCTGTAATTTCTGAACAGTTAATGCAATACTTTTGTCAAACCCCTTGAATTAAAGCTGAAAATGTACGCTTTAAATTTTGACTACTTCATTTAAAATATGCTATGGTGGTGTACAGAGGCAAAACTGCAAATAAAACAAAAAATGTGTCACTATGCCAAAACCTATGGGGCTACGTAACTGTAGCTTATTATAAATACTGACAATGCATTTTGTAACCACTTTTAGATGAACAACAGTCATCTGTCTGCTCAGCATTTTATGGTACAATATCGGCTTGCTGCAGCAGTCCAAAGACATTCTTGTTAGGTTAACTGGTGATTCTGAAATTGGCCATAGGTGTGAATGTGAGGGTGAATGGTCATCTGTATCGTATTAGCCCTGAGATAGACAGTTGAACTATCCAGGGTGTACCTTGCCTCTTATCCTGTGTCACATGGGCTGCAGCTCTCACCTCCGTAAACCATAACTGGATAAGTGATTAATGAAATGGATAAAAAAAAAAACCTATTTGCATATCATATATAATCTAGAATATCATATAAAAAATGTGTAAGGTCTCCAGTCAGTTATTTGACTCAATTTCTTGTCCCTCTCAGGTGTGTCATATCTCAAAAAAAATCACCAGAATAACATTTTAATGTGTGTTTAATTCTTGATAACAGCATTGGATTATATGTGATTATTTCTGTTATGAAAATATTTGCAGGAGGTGAATATTATGTCTTGCTAAGCTACAGCACTAGGAATCAGCCGGAACAGTGTAGGTTGAAGAGTAAATATTTTCACTGAAGTCTGCAGTAGCTTTTGGATAAACAAAAGAAATTATTCAGAGTGTTTGTTTCTTTAATAAAACACACAAACCCATTCAACAGCCCATTCTCTCTCAAAATTAGTGCTTGCTATAATATCTCACTAAGTTAAAGACTGAAAACTTAAAGTAAAAAAAGTCAAGAACAGAACAAAACTGGATGTCCTCATATTGCTCACTGTCTTCGAGATAAATTGAGTAAAGCCCAGAAGCCTATGATTACCCTAAACCCAGAGAGTTCATTACTTCAAAGTAGAACCTCATTAGTTTAGATTTGCCTTTCAAGTTCACTTTCTTTCAGAATCCCAACTTTAACTGTTAATTACTGTTCTATTAATTAAAGAACCAGTACCTCAGAGGCAGGTACTGACACCACATATAGCTGATCAAGTGTGGCTTATTTCCATAATTTTGAGTAATATCACTACTGGGAATATGGCGCAAAATAATAGAGAGTGCAGCCTATCGTCAAAGTGATAGGGCACAGTACGAGCAAATATTCATACAGCATTCTTGTGGTTTGATGTAAATCTTGATTAAACACCACAGTTATTAATTTCAAGGCAGAGCCTGAGTGGATAGTTAATTACACTAGCTCTGTTTCAACAAGAATTATGTTCTCCTACAATTAATCAAAGCAGCCATGAACTAGGACATATACAAGAATGCCAGCCCACCCCTTCACAGACAATCCAAGAACTGACCTCCTTCAAGAACTGGATATGATTCTGAAGGGGTCAAGATGTGGGAGGGTGAAGCAGCAGTTCTCAGCCAAATCTCACTGAGTCATTATGTTACATACACAATAGAATTCAAATGAGCTTCAGGACCCAGTTGAGGATAAAGAGCAAAGTGTGACTTTGCTCTTAATGCCCCCCCCGTTCCCCCCAACCTGATTGGAGGAATGCATGTGTTGGTTTAAAAGAAAGATGTGAACCATACTGGGAAAAAGATGAATATACAAGTGTTCATGCTTTCCTGGTTGTACAGTGCGTTCATGCACACAAGTGAGCTGCAAGCTGTCATGATGATTTTACCTCCTCATTTTTCATGTACAGTACTGTAGAATGTGCTGTTGATCAGCAGGGAGAGGGATTACGGGCAAATATTAGACAGAGGAGAGGGACATATAAACTCCACGTATCTTTACATCATCTCTGCATCACAAGTTGTGCTGTGGATCAAAACCTTACAGCTATGAAATTTCTTACTCCATCAGACTTGATCTTTTTTCAGCTTTGTGACTTTAGTTCATGACTAGAGCTAGCAGAGCACTTAGATCCATGCATCTCTGTGTGGCGGCTGAACTAGATCCACTCTTCTATTTGTCAGCCACAAGTTCTGGCAATTTCCAGATATGGGCTAGGCTCATTTGATGGAAAAAGGTAAACAGCAAACTTGGTACTTATTTCTGTGTTTGCTGTGCTGTATTGTGTTTTTCTACAATCATTTCACTCCACTGAAAATCACAGTGATGTGTTTCAAATTTGCAACTCCATAGGTGAACACAAGGTGAACTATCACACAGGTGGAGAACCTGTCAGACTGTTTTCTTCCTTGGATTCTTGAAGTATTGATAATGCCAACAAATGCGCTTAGACCAGTAACGATAAAGTGGCGTAACATCTGTTGACGCAGCACAGTTTTCACTCTTGTGGAAACAAAATCTCTGCATAATACCACCATGCCAGGTGTGATAATCCCTAGGAATCCTTGAAATTACATTTATATACAACTTAACTGCAGCAGCAAGGAAAGGCAGCTGTGACCAGATTATTTTTTCTATTATTGTAATGAGAAAACATTGTTAGTAATTTATTTGGCAAGCTGGAAAAATATCAGTGTCATCAAAATGTCTGAAGTTTCAGTACAATAGTCACTTGTAGGGACCACAACTTAATCCATCTTTTTATGAATATATTCTAGGCATTCACAGAAGTCTACAATGTAACACAGCACATGTATTTACAGTCATGTGAAAAAAAGTTTTTCACAACTTTATGCAGACCTGTGAAAAACCTAAGTATACCCTTACTGCTTCCATGGGAATTAAGAGGGCAGGTAACAGCCAGATGCTGCAAATCAAATGCATTTGATTAGTTGGTCATCTGCAGGTGTGGCCACCTCCATGAAAGGTTAAGTTTTGCCAGTTTGCTGATGTGGAGCATTCATGTGTGTGTTAACTCAATGCTACAATCTTCCCAGGAGTGGATGTCCCATGAAATTCACCTCAAGCTCAGACTTTGCAATGCTAAAAGAACCTGCAAAAAATCCAAGCGCTACATCTCAGACTCTAGGGGCCTCAGTTAGTACGTTAAACATTAAAATTCATGACAGCAAGAACAAGTAAGGCTCTTTTGGAATAGTTGACAGGAGAAAGTTTCTTTGTCTTTTTATATGACCAAATAAGACAAAAATAGCATAAAAACTGCATTAAGTCACAAGGTTTGCATTTGCCACCTTTGTAACACAGAAATACAGTCTCTAATAAATTGTTTCTTTTGCAGAAGACTAAGGTCAGGCATTACCTATGTCACACAATCAACTCTGTAAGGTTAGAATTAAGGGCACCTCCTTTTGGGAGTGACAGGTGGAAATGGATTCATTTAACCTTATGACATCTTGGTTCTGGTGCTCTCTTTGCAACTGAAGCATGTGGTGTCATCAGGCCAAGACAAAAAGAACTCTCAGAGGCCTACAAATAAAGAAAAAAATCCCTCTACCATCTAAGCGCTTTCTGTATTTCTAAACCGGAAACCCCAAGAGTTAAGCTAGGGAGGGATTTAGGTATAGAGACAGAGCCAGAACAGTGGAGGAACTTTTGTAGCGTGGTTTTATGAGCACACTCAATTCCAGATATAGGCTAATACAATTCCTTTTTTCCCTTCTTTTTTTAACATCAGGTCTCATCCCTACATTTTAGACCTGCTCTAGTAGAGAGCACTTCCCTTTATTCCACTTGGCAGGGGAATTTGAGGTTTTTGGCAGAGGACCTGAGAGGTTTTATCTGAAATTCATGGGGTTGCTTTTCCAGTAGATCTTGTGATATGCCTCTTGTGCAAGCTCTCTAACCTTACACATGGTGATTCCATTACAGACCTGCAGAAATTCTACTGGCATTTGCCAAAAAAAAGGTAGCATAATGAAATGGAAGTCACCTCTCCTTTGCCAGTTGGATTGTGGATCTTGTAAGTAAAAAAAAAAAAATCAAACACATGCCTCATATAAAGGTAAATTTAGCATTAAAGAATGAGATAAACATCTTTATAAAATATGGAAACCCTTTATTGACTACATGGAGAACTGAACTGGCTTGTTGACTAACCCCTGAAATATACCAGGAGCATTTCAGAAACATTGAGTTCAGTGTGAATGGGGTAGACCTGGCACTATTTTAATGGATTTTTAAGTGGAGGGAATGCATGTCAGTATCGCAAGCATTATCTTCTGTAGATGCGATCAGCTCCAGTAGCCGAGTCAGAGCCAGAACACGTCGCAGCCACAACCCAGGTAAGGGGCACTGTTTCAGCTATGAATTCTGTATCTTATCAACAAGCGTTTGAAGATTATGTGAGGCCATTTGTCTGAAAGTCGGAGGTGAACCAGAGGTGGACTTTTCAATTGGATAATGAACCTAAGCATGCTAGTAAATCCACCAAGGAAGGTTTTAAAAAGAAGAAAAAGAGAGAGAAATGCTTAAAGAGTCTTTAAACCAACCTTTAACTGACATCAATTAATGAACGTGTCCGTCAGTCAAAATCCTCTTTACCTCCAGTTTAGTGAATGCACCTACAATAATTGCTTCTCTTGCTGAAGTGATTTAGTATTAAGGGATGGAGTGTATTAATTTGATAGATTCTAAGAATGGCTGCTTTAATCACGTTTCAGCAAGTTGCCTTCAGGCCATTGTGTGACAAAAGTACATCATAAACTTTTTAGAGAGTTGAATATGAAACACTATTTACTGCACTTATACAGCTGCTACTTGAATTATTATGTTCTGCTCAAATGCATGTCTGTTAGATAGGCAGAGTTTGCAATGCATTTCCTTTGAGATAAATTAAGCTACTATTAACAGTTACGTATTGACTATTTCAGTCATTCTACATCTCATTATTACATTGATGAGGGTCTTAGAAAGTGAGGCTACTGCATTCCTGCAAAACTTACTGTAATTTATTTCAAACTAATGAAACAGGTATCTACTTATGCATGTTAGTCAAATTTTTAAAAATATATTTTAAAGGTTGCAGAAAAGGCAGCCCCAAATAAACATACTAAAAAAGGTGACTACTATACAATAGTATTCATGCAAGTGTCGCAAGCACTGTGCTTTGACTATAATTTAGTGATCTCAAAGTGACCACTCTTCAGTCTATTGCCTGCTTTGAATGTACAGTGTTTTCTTAAAAGAAATTGCTTATATGTCCTCAACCTTTGACCACGTTCAGCACGGACCATGCAGTCTAAAGCTCTGGCCACCTTGAGCCAATGACCTCATCAATGTGCATCACAAAAGAACAGGAATGACAGGTTTTTCATTATTGCCCAGCCATTGTGCCAGAGGGGGAAATCAATTATAAAAACATGACTAACAGCAAAGATAACGGCAGTGTCCTCTATTGTGTTGGAACGAGCTAACTTTTTTTTCCTCAAGGGTCTCTTGACCAGTTCAGCATCACCTTGGTGCAATTTGCTCCCCATCTCAAATCCCATTGCCTTTTGGAATTAGATTTACCTGACTCATTCACACAGTGAATGGACTCTCTGGCCAGTGAAAAAAAGGAGAGATTCTGTGTGAAATTGCCTGAGGAGTCATGAGGTTTTGGATTCGTCAGGTACCTTTCTCTGTCTGCCATTAACCTTCCAACAGGAAGAATGTTCTCATTATAGGGAAAGGACCGGGGTTTCCTTGACGGGTAGTATAAGATGAAGCACACTGGATACTGAAACAAGTAATGGATATGTAAACAAGAAAGAGAACTACACCAAAGAGAATTACTGCACATCACGTGTCATAGGAGAGGCGCAAGACCGATCCAGTTTGAAATAAAAAAAATAGCGAGTTAGTAATGGTGTTTCCTGTAACGGTGTTACAGGAAAAAATACTATCTATACAGATGACAACAAGAAACTAAGTAACTAGATTAGTTTCAAAACTGCAAAACAGGGAGCTATCAAGTGAAAGAACAACTAAAATAGAATTATAATTTGTGTGTTATAGGCTTCTGGCAAGCTCCAGGACAGTCACTCCCAGATGAACAGCTTCTAAATATGGCAATGACATCCATTCACAGCTGGAAATTAGGCTAAATCAGCATGAAACCAAACTGACACAGATGCACTTTTCTTTAAAAATAAATTGGTTTTCTGTCACCGTTACTCTGAAACTAGGAAAGCGATGGAGGAGAAGAACACAAAACCCAGTACAGTTCTGCACTACCTAACACTCCTGTTCTCTTAAAACCACTTTAACCTCTCTTGTAGTCATACAAGTGTATAACAATGTATGGCTTTATTAAGTAATAAGTACAACATGTTCTAGTTGTATTACAGTACAATTCAATTTTCTAACTATAATCAGTAGTGGAAGCATTCTACTGTAATGTCACTACATTGTGCAGTAGAAGTGGAACTACCAATCATGACACTAATATCAGCAATATAGGAACTCAGCCAACCATTGAAATAAGGAGTACAATACAATATTAGAAAGTGCTATCGATACCTATACCTTGGTAATAACATGTTAGAAACACAGTAATTATGACCTTATTTAAAATGTACTTTTTAGCTGCTCCCTTGTATTCTCCACCAAGTGGTCGCCACAGTGGATTAATCCGCATTGGTAATTTGGTTGAGGTTTTACAACAGATGCCCTTCCTGACGCAATCCCCCATGGTGAGAAGGGCTTGTGTCCCCACCTGGGATGGAGCCATGGACCTTTTGAATGCACAAACCACTATGCTACACTAATTATGACCTTATTTATTATCACATTATTATGCCACTAATAAAATGTTATTAATTCTGTTCAATTCAATTTTATTTATATAGCACCAATCACAACAAAAGTTGCCTTAAGGTACTTTTGACTGTAAAGACCATACAGTATTAGAGAGAAAACCGCAATAATCAAACGATCCCCTATGAGCAAGCACTTGGTGACTGTGGGAAGGAAAAACTCCCTTTTAACAGGAAGAGACCTCTGGCAGAACCAGGCTCAGGGAAGGGCAGCCATCTGCCTTGACCGGTTGGGGTTGAGGGGAAAGAGAAGAGAGAAATGAGAGCAAAGAGAGACACAGACTATGGGAGGGAAAAGACAAGATTTTATGACAGGCAGCAGTAACAAATAAATGCATGGCAGATGAAGAGAGGTGGGTGGAGAAGAAATGCCCAGCACATCATAAGAAGCCCCTACGCAGCCTAAACCTATTGCAGAATAAATAAGCCCTAACTATAAGCCTTATCAAAAAGGAAAATTTTAAGAGTAATCTTAAATGTAGAGAGGGTGCCTGCCTCCCGAATACAAACTGGGAGCTGGTTCAAGGGGCCTGATAGCTGAAGGCTCTGCCTCCCATTCTGCTTTTAAAAACTTTAGGAACCACAAGTAGGTCTGCACTCTGAGAGGGAAGTGCTCTGTTGGGAAAATATGGTTCAATGAGGTCTTAAAGATAGGATGGGACCTGATTGTTTAAGACTTTGTAAGTGAGTAGAAGGATTTTAAATTCAAGCTATACCAAACTATAACATAAAGGAAAGCTTTCTACTGTACTTCAATATAATAAAATTAAGATGGTATACAGTAGTACCTGACACAAATAGAAGCAACTTTAGAATTTCAAAGGTTAACAAAGCAACACTAACAATAGGGTTAGTTTACCAAAACAGTGAAACTCTCATAACCCCATGAGTCTGTATTATTTATTTTTTGGCTGCCAGTAGAACAGCAGCGCAAGTTGAGAAAACAATTGAATATTAGTGGGTTTGTTAAGAAACTTTTACCCTAACAAATGTAAAAGATGAATAGTTTCTGGGTCTCTAAAATGAAGTTTCTAAAATCTTGTAATGATAAGTACGTTATAAAAATGTCGGAGGGGAAAAGACCATTCAGCTCCCTTAAACAATGGCCTCCATAAACATTTACATGAGTTTATTGTCTAAATTGTTAGTTTTAGCTTCTTCTGCAAATAACATAATGTTCATTTTTTAAATTGTGAGCCCATGAGAGTCAAAAAGGATGATAAAGCACAGTATGCTTAAAGATGGACCTACCCTGTAGGAAAAAAAATGTTTTCATTCACAGTTGTTTGTATTTTCCATTAAGAATGTAACATAGCGCTATGAAAAAAAGATGTGACAGATATTCTCTTAAAGAAGGCTAGTAAGTTATGAAATGACAAGTTTGTCCATTTGGAATTGACATTTTGTGTTGCTGAATGGTGGTCTCCAGCAGCAAGTCACTGCTTTATGAGCATTTAGTGTCCCACAGTTTCTCAGTCAGCCACACCCATCACTTATCAGGTCCAGTTTTAAAACACCGAGGTGACAGTCAAAATGCTCAGCTGAGTCTTCACTATGAGATTTCACCTACCAATGGACGGTGTTACAGTTCATCATCTTTTATATACAGTCTATGATTTAGAGTCATGTTTCTCCATTGAATTAGAACAAAGTGGGAAAAATTAAGTAACACTGAACCCGGGATTTACTAAATGAATGTCATTTTGAGAAGGTAAGGTTAAAAAATAGAACACTTCCCCTCAAACTAAGCAAAGTAAAGAGAAACTTGAGAAACTGAAACAGAATTATGAGAACTGGAAAAACCACAGGACACAAGCCCCTCTCACCATGGAGGGTTGCGTCAGGAAGGGCATCCGGTGTAAAACAAATTACCAATACGGATTAATCCATTGTGGCAACCCCTTTGGGAGAATGCAAAGAAGTAGCCAAGGTACATTATTAAGACACCACACTCACAGTGTGTGAGAAGCTGTTCTCACACAGCTCTCCTGCCTGCCTCTGGCACACAGATAGCATCATACCACTCTTAATGTGCAAGTTTCTCCTCTCTCTTTGCCACTCCCACTGATGGACTTAACTTTTCAGGTGGAAGCTCTGTCTTTATGAAACCTACAGCATAGATCTCTGATCACATTGTGATCCATCCTGTTGCTGTAGTCCACTGTTGCTATTCCAACCACCAGCTGAATATTAAGTATCCTTAGTGATTCATATTGCAAAAAAAAAAAAAACAAAAGGAGGAAAGGTAGTAGGCAGTTAAGCACAGAAAATTCCTAGAAGTAGGGTTTTGGGTCTGTGCCTCGGTATGTCTAATGCATGAGTAAAATCAAAAAATATCACTCATAGAAAAACTGTGCTTTTTGAGGTAGATGCTATTATCTTCTTCTTTGTCATGTTCCGTTAACCCATTCAGGTCCAGATCTTAGGGTCAATAGTCTAAGCGGAAATGCCCAGGCCTCCCTCTCCCCAGCTACCTCTTCTTGCTCTTTGGGTGGGACACTGAGGTGTTCTCTAGCCAGCCGAGAGACAAAATCTCTCCAGCATGTCCTGGGTCTTCCCCAGGGCATCATCCCAGTGGGACATGCCTGAAACACCTCACCTAGGTGATGTCCAATAGGCATTAGGTGTCTGCACCACCTCAAATGGCTCATAGGATCACAGATATCTGTCATGGTTCCCCCGTGAACAGAACAGACCCGGATGCTGGAAGCAGGTTTGAAAGGTTTATTTAGGTGAACGGAATCCACTAAGCAGAGGCAGAATGTGCTGGGCAAGAAGGGCTCCTGAGGGATGGCTGGGCTGTAGCTGGATCCAGGGAGAGGGAGGTCGCGACCGGGGGTCCACCTGGGAGAGGAACGAGAAGGTTAGCGTGGACTGAAGAAGAGAGAGAATCCTGACGAGTAACTTGGTTAACAACGACTTGGCTTGGACTAGGTAGGAAAAACTAAGAGCTAGGTACAGGAGAGTAAACTAGACTCAAAGTGGCCGGGCGGCTTACAAAGGTAGAGCAACGATCCAGCGTCGGCCTCAGGCTCCTCCGCTGGATAAGTACTGCGAGATGGGAAGAGCAGATGACCGGCAGGTGGGAGGAGGAGGCGTGGCCGGATCACACCGCTGAAAGGAATCACATAGTTAACGGTCCCCAGCCCAGCCCGACAGGGAGGAGAGAAAGAGAGAGGCAGAGAGGGAGAGATAGAGAGAGATGGGTGGGTCCACACCGGCGAGGACAGGGGGGAC
>VUQH01074711.1:0-15975 GCA_015106775.1 Etroplus canarensis
ACAGACTCCATGGATGGAAGACTTTTGAGTGTTATTGAAAAGAAGGGTGGCTATATTGGTCACTGATTTATTATTTGAAATGTCAGGAATGTTTATTTGTAAGGTTTGAGTTGTTTATTATTCTCACTTTAACAGATGAAAATAAACAAGTGACATGGGAATATTTTTGTTTTTCTTTGAGTTGTGTAATAATTGTGCACACACAGATATTGTCGTACAAAAGCCAAAACCTCACTTTCACTTCCTTAAATATTCAGGTTTGAGGTTTAGTAACATTCTGGATTGACCAAGAGCTCTGTTGTTGTTAAATAACAAAACTAATCCTCAGAAATGCAATTTGCCTAACAACTGTGCACTGTGAAAGGAGCCAGCATCTGCAACACCACTAATCAAGAGGCACCACCAAGCAAGCAACACCATGAGCTCTCCAAACAGGTCAGGGACAAAGTTGTGGAGAAGTCAAAATCAGGGTTTGGTTATTAAAAAATATCCCAAACTTTAAAATCCCACAGAGCACCATTAAATCCATCCACACAAAATGAAAAGAATAAGGCACCACATCAAACCTGCCAAGAGAGGGTCATCCACCAAAACTCACAGACCGGACAAGGGGGCATTAATCAGAGAGGCAACAAAGGGATCAAAGGTAATCCTGAAGGAGCTGGAGTGTACAGCTTAGTGGGCGATAAAAACCCATTGCTTACAGAAAAAAATAAAGTACATTTATAGTTGCCCAAAAGGCATTTGAGAGACTCCTCAAATATATGGGCTAAAAGACTAAAACTGAATTTTTAGGCAGAGGAAAACGCTATATCCGGCACCAACCCAACACTTCTCATCACCCTAAGAACACCATCCCCACAGTGAAGCATGGTGGAGGCAGCACCATGCTGTAGGGATGGTTTTTTTTTCCACAGACAGGGACTGGGAAACTGATCTGAATCAAAGGAATGACATATGGTGCTAAATACAGGGAAATTCTTGAGGAAAACCTGTTTCAGTCTTCCAAGGATTTGGGACTGGGACAGAGGTTCACCTTCCAGCAGGACAATGAACCTAAGCATACTGCTAAAGCAACACTCCAGTGGTTTAAGGAGAAACTTGTTGATGTGTTGGAATGGCCCAGTCAAAGACGTCCATCCAGCAGAGAATCTGAGGCTGTACACCAGCAGAACCTGAAGGAGCTGCAGCAGTTTAGCTTTGAAGAATGGGCAAAAACCCCAGCGGCTGGATGTGCCAAGGTCACAGAGACATACTGTAACATACCTGCAGCTTTATCTGCTGCAAACGGTGGCTCTACAATGTGCTTACTTTCTTGGACCACTGTATTAAAGTTACAAATGTAACTGAGTAACTTCCTGAACTGTTAACTATTGGCTGTACATATATGCTATGTTCCCAGTCCTCCACTTTACTCACACACAGCTGAACGTTAGACCTTTTCAAACCGAGCCGGTGTAGCAGAATGTATCAACACATATCCACTTGTGGGGAAGTTTAAAAGTCTCACCTCATTATGAACACTTTGACGTAAATCCTGTAAACAGTCTCTCTGCTGCTCAAACTAACTCCCGCTGCTCCCGCAAAACAGTTCAAGCTCTGGACTGTACCACTCCACAAGCACGGGGGTGGAGGAAAACAAAAACTAACAAAGAAACACCGTAAACCTCAAAACGAGAGCTTATGTAGATACAGTCACTGCGTTTGAGGTTCAGTTTTTACCCTAACGTGAAATAAATACAGGAAATTTGAAATACTTGCTAGTAGGAAACATTTTACAGAAACATCCTCCCCCAGAGCGGATTTGTTTACATTGCAGTCCTACGGAAAGCAAAAGAGCTCATTTTCTGACTGTGTTGAAAAATATATTTGAGTGAAATAATGAATAGAAATCAATAATTGATGTGTGGTCTGGTCCAGGACAAACACAAGAACATTTTTTAAGCAATTCTAGACCCAGAAAATCTGTTTGGAGCCATAAAACTTATCTGAGCCATATAATCTGCAGATACAGAGTTTTATAGTCTTATTGACTTTTACTTACAATTGCACAATCACACTGTATCTGCTGTTCACTGCAAATCAGTCAGAACATGTACATCTGCGTACACCTATAAATACAGTTTTATTGCTTTATTTTTATCTTATTTTTACTCATATTTGCACATTCACACTGCATCTGTTCTTTGCATATCAGTCAGTACATGTACATCTATATATACAGAGTATTATAGTTTTATTGCTTTACTATTTTATCTTATTTTTACTCCAGTTTTATTTATCTATTTTGTTCTCTTACTCCATGTTCTATGTTTCATGCCGCACCATTGCACTGAAGTAAATTCCTAGTTTGTGCAGCCTTTCACTGACAATGGCAATAAAAATCATTCTGATTAGGTCTACTTATTTAAGCCATTTATTACATGTGTACCTCTTTCACCAAAAATATAAACAGAGAACTTTATTGATCTCTGGGGAGGTTCCCTTGGGAAATTAAAAACTCTAGCAGCATTGTAGCACCATAAAAACACAGAAAAAAAACACAGCATTAAATAAAAATTATAAAAATTCTACACTATATACGTATAAAAGGAAAACACACCATTAAATATAAATTATATAAATAAATCCAACACTGTATAAATATATAAAGAATATATTTATATATATATTTTTGTCTAAATTAAAATGACATCTTTTTAAGTAAAACTAAGCCTATCCACATTATTGATAGGTGGAATTAAAATGTTTTAGCAAGTAATTCTGCAGTGGGTTATTTATTAAAATTTTATTACTTCAACTTTGCATTTGTTTACAACCCATGTTTTTGTTGAATTTACAGAATGTTAGAACTACAGTTCCTAAAACTGTTACACAGCCGCTCACTATTGTTTACATATTTTTATTTCTAACAAAACTGAACAACTGTGGAGAAAAATGTATTGTATATATACCATGTTTAGGTCGACTCTGAAACATTGCAGCTTTCAGGCTGTGCAGGCTGTTTTGAGACCCTCCTGTGTTTGTTCAAATGAATCAAGTTAAAAGGATTTGATAATAAATGACTAAAGAAAATAGTAATAGTTCAAACTGCAGCAGATCAAGCAAGTAGGACAGCAGCATTGGCAGTGAAAACAAACAAATTTGCATTATTCAACAGTTTAATCTCTATTTGTTGGTTTTTAAATTCACAGTTCGGGACTAAACATGTCTGTTTACACCATGAAGAGCTGCAAAACTGAGTGGACAAATTTCATACTCGTCTAGTTTTTTCTCAGAGTAGCAGGTATCCACTAGAGCTAGGCAAAAGCACTGCATGTGGCTCCCACGCCACGGGTTCGAGACCCCTGATTTTGTCAATACAAAATACACAAATTGCATGGAGTAAAAAAAACTACATATTGTAACAGTTTTGTGTACTAATGAATCAAATTAAATGACATTACACTAAGTTTTGTGTTGTATTTTTTAATCAAATATTTTACAAAACAATATTAAATTAAAACAATTATAACACCACATTCAAAATTTTTATTTCCCTTGTCATCTATATATTGCATAATTTAAAAAACTGATTCCTTGAGAAAATTTCTTCCCTTCCTCTTCCCATCAAAAATGAAATTAAACATTAACACATATTTCCAAAGTCCTGACTGTTTCTTAGCACCTGAATTCCCTCTGTACAGGGATCTTGGAAATGACTATTTTGTCTGCTGGTCCCCTCAGTTCAGTCCTAACTGGAACTTAAGTCATCCATCGAGACCAAACTAAAACAATTCTGCTGACAAAAAAACCTAACACGTTAAAATATTATCATGACAGAAAAAAAAACACACCTAAAAGACAGTGACATGTTTTACTGTGTGAAGCTGCTTGGGATCCAAAAGGATTTAAATAAATCTGAG
Source organism: Etroplus canarensis (assembly GCA_015106775.1). Classification (NCBI taxonomy): domain Eukaryota; kingdom Metazoa; phylum Chordata; class Actinopteri; order Cichliformes; family Cichlidae; genus Etroplus; species Etroplus canarensis. The sequence goes on from VUQH01074711.1 coordinate 3,906, forward strand.
AAATCTTAACCTTAATGAAAGTGTGTGTTATGTATTTGTTTGTTGAAGTCCTGACATTTTTGATGCCACAACGGTGAAGAACTATTAAAACTTCAGAAAAAAACAGCTGATTAGAATCAATATTTAAATTGTGCATAGCAAAGACAAAACTACTTCATCAATGGACACATTTTTAAACTACAACTCTACATTGGACCCTCAGACGTTTTCTGTACTGTGTGCTGCAGATCCTGTAGTTTGTTGGTTTTGTTCTTCATAGTCTGAATCATTAAAGCGACATCATATCCTGCACCTGTTTCAAGTGTCACAAGGCCACGAGGACTAAATAAGAAGCAGGATTTGGGATAAGTGAGGTAACAGCAGTGTCAGAAATGCCCTTTCAATATGTATGTGCCTATAAAACCTGAGTTACTGAGCTGATAACCTCCATCATTTGTGACAGTAGTTATTTGGTTTAGTGAAGCCAGACAATGAAGAGATATCCTGCATAAAAACACCTTTCGCGGAGCTCTTGTCTGTTCTCCATTTCTCCTTCTACATCTTGATCCCGGCATACAGCTCGTCAATCTGGAATCTGAAGTACTGGCGCAGTTCATTCCTCTTGGCTTTCATTGTTGGAGTGAGCAGGTCATTTTCAATGGAGAACAGCTCGGTGTGGATGCAGATGGCCTTCACCTTAAGGACACATGTGCAAGCAGGTGGTGTTAGAGAGGATGGCAGTATTAATAATCACTGCACAGAGAGCATTACAAAGGCTACAGGACATCTATGCTGTACCTGCTCAAAAGACTTGAGGCCTCCTTCCTTGCCCAGGCGCAGCATGTCCTGCAGGATAGCTGCCTTGACTTCCTACACACCAGAGAGTAAAATGAGGACAAGCTAGGACTCATTTAGAGCTTGACATTTTAATACATCCTTAAAAATGTCACCGCAAACTGACTGATAAAGCTGGACTAGTCAAACAGGGGTAGTACACATATTTCCTGAATACTGCCTGTGTACATCACAGATTTATTTGTCTGATGTACTGCTCGCACAATTATTGTACCTAAACAGTGATCCTTAAATTGGTGCTTTACTCAAGTTTGCATGAACAAGTGACTGAAACAGGATGTTTGAACCAGAATGATCAATTATCTCCTTCCTTGCCCTCTTAAAAGGCTTTCTTACAGCGTGAGAATGTTTTGGCTTGTCATAGCAGGAAAAGCACATGTGTAATTCAAAATGTTAAAAACCACCATGTTCTATGCGGGAATGCTACTTCCTCAGTCCCGGGGCAGTGCTCACTGCTTCAGTGGGAAAACTGTTTAACGTTGTGCTCATTGCTAATGACAACTGTTCACCTTTTTTTTCTGCACTGACAAGTCAAAACATCCAGAAAGAGAAAAAGGTCACCAGCAGTTCCTGTTCAGGTGTTACAACCATACAAATGCATACAAACAAACAAACCACACTTTATTGATCCCCAGGAGTGAAATTAGAATTACAGTAGGTTCCAGGTCTGAAAAGCAACCTTCTAATGTCCATCAGGTGACTACTCCTCTGGTTGGAAATAGACTGTATAGAAATCTACCTGAAAAAGACACTACTGTACTCTTGATCTTAAAGGTGTCTTTAATAAATACTTTCCTGAAGGGTTTATGCTCTCAGTGTGTAGTTTCAAGTTTTATTAAATATAATATGATGCTCATTTTCTAAATTATCGCCATTAGAGTCAAAGAGGAGGAAAAAGCAGGATATGCTTTGGAGTGGGGCCACCTTGTGACTGACAAGCTGCTGCCCCATGAGCATGAGAAATCCAGTTTTGTCAGCTCTGGTTTCAAAACACTCAGCTCAAGGCTTCAAACCAGGGGTTTACTAACCAGTGGATGACATCACAGTAGTAACAGTGGCGTGCAAAAGAATTTCCCTGTGCTTAGCACTATCCATCATTCCTTCAATTCTGACCAGGTTCCCAGTACCCCTGAAAATCATGGGTGGTGTTCTTGGGGTGATAAGAGGTGTTGAGTTGGCACCAGACACAGCATTTTTTCATGATGGTCAAAAAGTTCAACTTTAGTCTCATCTGACCAGAGGACCTTCCTCCATGTATTTGGGGAGTCTCCCACATGCCTTTTGGCGAACTCTAAATATTCTCTCGTATTTGTTTCTGTAAGCAATGGCTTTTTAATGGCAAATCTTCCATAAAACCCAGCTGTGTGGAGTGTATGGCTTATAATGGTTCTATTGACAGCTACAGCAGTCTCCTGTGGAGCTTCCCAGCTCCTTTAGGGTTACCTCTGATCTCATTGTTGCCGCTCTGATTAATGCCCTCATTGTCCGGTCTGAGTTTTGCTGGACGGCCCTCTCTCAGCAGATTTGTTGTGGTGCCTTATTCTTTTCATTATGTGATGATGGATTTAATGGAGCTCTATGGGATTTTCAAAATTTCAAATATTTTTAGTAACCAAACCCTGATTTGTACATCTCCACAACTTTGTCCCTGACCTGTTTGGAGAGCTCCTTGGTCTTCATGGTGTTGCTTGCTTGGTGGTGCCTCTTTGATTAGTGGTGTTGCAGATGCTGGGATTTTTCAGGACTCTGTGTGTGTGTGTGTGTGTGTGTGTATATATACATATATATATATATATATATATATATATACTTAAATCATGTGACAATCGGATTCCACACAGGTGGACCTTATTAAACTAATGATGTGACTTCTGAAGATAAGTGGTAGCAGCAGATTGTATTCAGGGGGTGAATATATAAGCATGCTTGTTTTTTCTTTATTAGATATTTTTTCAATGCTTTTATTTCACTGCTCCAATTTGGACTATTTCATGTAAAGTTTTTGGATAAAATACAAAAAAATCCATTTAAATTACAGGTTGAAATGCAAAGAAATGCCAAGGAGGGGTGAATACTTTTGCAAGTCACGGTGCATCCATTTTCTGCATACAGTCCATGTTTAAATAATTTGGACTGGTGGAAGCCACATTCTGTGCTGGTAGCTTATTACCTTACAGTCCTGTCCTCCTATCACTGTGTTCATTTTGTTCCAACATGCTGTCAATAAGTTTGATAATTTAGCTTCTCAGGCTAGCTGACCCACTGCATCATTTTTCAGGGAAGGAGTCTGGTATTACCGCTCTGCCACACAATTCCAGGTAGCCTCCCTGCAGTCCAAGTATCCTGTTTGTCCAGTCAGACAGGAAGTCAGGGTCAGGAACCACCACTGCTACCAGACATGCCTGGATATAAACAACACATACATGGATCTAATTCAAAGCGGACTTTGTTCATCATACATGACTCCCTTTGTATGAAAACAGAAGCTATACTCACGGTGTGGAGTTAGCACGACAGTCAATTGCAGCAAGGTATAAACTAACCCTCTTTCTTCACCTACCTGCAGACTGTCTCCATGCACAAAGACCTGTGCCACTGCATCACTCCTCATGTAGATATTCTCTATCTTCTCAGGAGCAATGTACTCGCCCTGTGCTAGTTTAAAGATGTGCTTCTTCCTGTCCACAATCTTCAGCGTGCCATTCTGCGAACACACACAGACACACAAGCACACACTACACTGAGGTCTGTCCGTATGGTTAACGCCTATATTGCCTCAAATATGAGTTGAATTAAATGTAATGAACAGATAAACGCTGCATGGACCTACTGGAAGCCATTTTCCGATGTCTCCTGTGTGGACCCATCCATCTGCATCAATGGTCTCTGCTGTCCTCTCTGGGTCATTTAGGTAGCCCTGGAACACATTGACACCCTTCACACACACCTGGAAACCAACACACACACAAACACGCCCAAACAAATCTGAATAAATAATACAACAGTGAATTATATGTGCTGACGTGTGTTTGTCTTTGAGTTTCACCTCTCCCTCTCCATTTACAGCCAAGTAGTTCATCTCAGGTACATCCACCAGTTTAATTATGTTACAGGGCAAAGGAGCTCCAACGTGACCTGATGACATGAAGTCAGTTTGAGGTCTTGTTAAGTCTGCTTATTTAATCACTTCTACAAGGCTGAATGTTGTTAACTACAAAAAACAAACTAAGTTAGGCAGTTTTAGTCACATCTGGCAACTTCATTATGTACCTGCAGTGCTGTCTCCAGGCATGGTCACTGTGCACCCAGCTGTGCACTCTGTTTGCCCATAACCTTCATAGAACTGAGACATAAACCAGGATTATTATTATTATTATAATCTTTAATGGTTGTGCTATTACAAACAGAATTACAGAACATGGAACTGACAGGGAACAAAAGGAGGATGAAGATTAGAAAAAATGCACAATATCATAAAATGTGAATTCATGTGTGTATGTGTGATACCTGACAGCCTACTGCAGCTCTGAGGAAGGTGAGAACAACTGGAGAAACGGGAGCAGCTCCTGTTAGCATGAGACGGACGCGGCCTCCAAAGCTGGCCTGCAGAGGGCAGCACATTATCTCATTTACTTGACAGCTGGCTCAGTTGTATCCCAAAGACATGAATCAGCCTGAGCAAAGGCTGTGCTGAGTGGGAAGTCTGTGCATTTTTACAGTATAAATTAGAGTGAGAGTATTTTAAACATTATAAGGACTCCAGTTTCCCAGCTTCTTCTTCTTTCGGCTGTTCCCGTTAGAGATCACCACAGCAGATCATCTGCTGCCATCTCCCTCACACCAGCCCTCTGCATCTCCTCCTTCACTACATCCATCAACCTTCTCTGTGGTCTTCCTCTTCTCCTCCTGCCTGGCAACTCCATCCTCAACATCCTTTGTCCAATATATCCACTATCTCTCCTCTGCACATGTCTAAACCATCTCAGCCATGCCTCGCTGACTTTATCTCCAAACTTCTCAAACTGAGCTGTCCCTCTGAGCTGTGTGAAATGCATGGAATGAAGATTTGAAACCTGAGATCTCAACAGACAACTGGAAATCAGTTTGTGCTAAAGCTCATACTCAGATGGTGAACACACACCTCAGACTAGCACACTATAATTACAAGTTAACACATATGGAACTCCTTCCAAGTTAAATCACTGTAATGAAAATATCCCAGACAGTGTAGAAAGATAAAAACAACAAGTGATATTAAAACCTGGAGTACAAAGAACATACATGATGAAGGACAAAACAACTTTTGGACTGCCTCAGTGACATCAGCCGGTGAATGGCACCAAACATTTTAAATTTCAGTGAAAAAAAAGACCAAAGTTTTTTGTTTGGACCTGGCAGCACCAGTTGTACCCCTTCTGTAAACCTGTCCTCTCTGACTCCATATGAAAAACCTTTTATTTCAAACCTAGGGTTCAAAATAGGCAATGTTGTTAAATCATGCTTTTTTCAGAGTAGGTGGCTATCTAAACTCAACCCCCTTTTATGTCACAGCAGGATCTTATCACAGTGATCCATACTTCTATAACTTCTCACCTCAACTGCTGTGATGCACTCAATGCTGGGATCAGTCAGGCTTCCTTCACCTGCCTACAGCTGCAAATTGGACCGCTCCATTTTTACTGATGCACATAAATGAGAGCGCATTAGCCTCTCTTCACTGGCCCCCCATACGATTCCAAATCCAGTTTAAAATCGTTTGATTTGTTTTCAAATCTTTAATAATTGTGCCCCATTCTACCTCTCTGACGTCCTCCATCCTTAAGCTCGGTCATGTTTGCTCAGGTCTGCAAACCACATGCTTTAAGTTAGGCACGGCAAAAGATCTGAGGTGATTGCGCTTTTTCAGTCGTGGCTCAGAGACTTTGGAACGAGTTTCCATTACACATCACACAGGCTCCTATCTTGCTGTTTTTAAATCTCATTCTAAGGCACACTTTTACTCCTTGGCCTTTAAACCAGTGTGAGATGAGTATTTTTTATTTACATTCCTAATTCCTTGTCTGTTTTTCTTAATTGTCTTATCTGCTTATCATATGTTCTTTTAATCTAGACAGACAGACAGATAGATAGACTTAACAGCAGCTGGCATAATATAATAAAAGTGCTGGCTCTGTGTACCTGGACCTTGTGGAAGATGAGCCAATCCCAAATACTGTCTCTCCTGAAGATGCCTTTCATCATCTCTGCCTCCTTCCTCCTAAAGGCAAATCCCAGCAGCCAGCGCTTCCAGGATGAATTGGCCATCCCGAAAATCTACACAAGAAGGCTTACCAGAATTGAATGGAACAGACTCACCACAGCTTAGGATTTAGGCTGTATTCATGAAAAACCAGCACAGATAGACATCTTGAAACATTTACTTACAACACACAAAATGAGCAGAAAATTTTAACTAACTGCGTACCTTATCATATATTCTGTTTAAGAGTCGGGGGACCACAGGGACCACAGTAGGTTTCAATGCGTTCAGGTCATCTGACAGGCGGCGAATATCTCCCTGGAAATAACCAATCCTGGCTCCATGCATTAACATCACTCCCTATCAGATAGAGACAGGAAAACTTAAGTGTGTTATTAAAGAGAGGCTGACAAACAGGGCCAGAAGGAATTTTTATCTATTTTAAAAAAAAGGTGACTATAGGAACGTACCTGCACTACTCTCTCAAACATATGGGCCAGGGGTAGGTAGGATATGTGGACATCACTGGGGTACAGTGGACAGACAGCCTAAAACAAACACACAGAGGAGCACACGCAGATAAACAAATGAGCACAAAGTGGGAAAGCATTAACATTTTTGCCTCCACAAACCTCTACAGCATGTGGGCAAGAGGCAGAAAAGACAGCATGACATCTTCTGAACAGGTCTGAGCGTATGACTGGAGAGAAGGGGGACGAGCTCATTAAAGCCCCTCACTCTGTCTTTTAAAATATGGTGGTACTTATGGAGCAAAGATCATAAAACACAAGTTATCCAACTAATAAATCCTCCTTGTTGCTTCTTTCATATCATCATCCTTCCTTTTCTTTCATCCAACTCTTAAAAATACTTCTATCATAGAAACAAAGACACTCTTGCATTACATTAGTGCCTCACCTCAGTAATTTTGATGCAGGCTGAGCAGTTGGATACAATATTCCTGTGTGTCAACATAGCTCCCTTTGGTTTTCCTGAAAGCATACACACATGCAAAGATAATATTTTAGATAGTAATGCAAGTTGTACTGGGTCCACATTACTCTGTTTGCATGCATGTGTCACCTGTTGTTCCGCTGGTGAAACAGATGACTGCCATGTCCTCAGGTTGAGGGGGCTGAAGACATGGAGGTACAAATTAACCAAACAGTGCTACACAACATTGTTGTCATTGTAACCACTGACTGGAAAGAGGTAATCTAATGGACCAGTTTTTACATACCAGTGGTTGATGGTGGTTTTCCCTCCCTATAGCCTGTGCAACAATAAAAGCAGGTCAACTAAAATGTCACAGAAGGAATTAGATAACAAAAAAACAAAGAATACAAAGCAGCTGCAATGGAGACAAGACATCATGAAATACAAGCAGAAAAAGGAACCATTCGAGATATAACAAATGTAAACAACAAAAAGGCAAGAAAAAAAGAAGGAAACCTAGGAGGAATACAACCAAAAAGAATGGACGAGGTATTTAGAAAAAATAAGATAGAAGGAATGCAGAGACTGTTGAGGGAAAAAAGAACAAAAATCTGCCTACTGACCATCATCTCCTGAAAGCTTAGCATGTGGATTCCAGCTTGCTGCCCCCTTTCAACCAGGCTGGCATCAGGGGTCTCCATTAGAACAATGGTTTTCACGCTGTGTTTTGTGTCATTAATGCAGTCCAGCACCAGACTGACTTTACTGGTCACATCACACACTATAGTTGAGATGGAAGCTGTTGAAACAAATTGCGTACAGGTCACCAGAAGGATTTCTTCAGCAAAACCTCTGTCAAAGACACACATCAAGTCACAGTTTCTGTGATTTACCTTTGTCAATAATATACGCAATGGCCTCTGTTCCCAGGGTGTCATACAGAGGGACTGACACAAGAGAATAGGTGTAACACGCCAGCTCAGTGATGGTCCACTACACGTACAAACATTACAAGAAGCAGTTCATAAACATATACAGATGCACATTCTACCAGGTTAATGTCAGTGCTGAAGTGATTTATTTGGCCAAACTGAGATTATACAGTAGATGTCTGTTAAAGTTAAACTTGAAGATTGTGTATGAGTACCTCTGGCCTGTTCTGAGAGAATATGCCAATGTGGGGGTCAGTGGTCTTGTTGTGTCCTTTGTGAAGAAAGGCAGAACCCAGATTTTCTGCTTGCTCGATTACCTAACACACATATACAAGCTCATAAATTAAAGGGGAAAATGCATTAACATTTATAAGGCGATGACACAGTGTTGTGGACACAACATAAAATGAAACTGCTGCAGAATCAATATCATTGGCTCCTGGCTTCATGAATGAAAAAAAAACCATGACGAAAAGGAACGAAGACACCCTTCTGACCACTGCTCTGTAAACAACTATTTACACTGACTGCAACTTTAAGCTTTTGTGCTGTCCAAATGTAGGCTGGAGGTGAGCTGCTCATGGTGACTCTTACCTCTCTGTAGGAAAACCATTTGTAGGGCTTTCTGGGCTCCCTGAAACCAACACAGGGACCATTATCTGGAGGAAGAAAAGAGCAGAGCTACAATGGTGGGAAGTGAGAGGAACAGAGCATCTGACACAAATTCAAGTGAGCTGTTGTTAAACCCTCTTCACATACATCTCCCTGTTACAGATAGAACTACCCTCTGTGAAGGTAACGCAAGGGGAACGCAATAAGAAGAAGGTGCTCTAGTTTACTGTAGTGGTTGGATCATTTAAACCCCACATAAGCAATAAACTTTATACTTTACTGTCAGTGGCACGGCTCACAGGCTCTTCAAACTGCAGTGCTAAACTTCCATCGCTGCCTTCTGGCAGTAGGTGTGAGTACAAAGACACTAACACAAGCAGCAACCTCCTGAGTTGGAAAATAAAGCCAGTGCAGAAGCGCTTAAGACTGCAGTGGCCACTTGAGTCTGGCTCCAAAAAGGGAGTCAGTCCCCACAGACTCCTATGCTGAAATGCCCAACTTCAGCCATGTAAATAACACGTTTACAGACTGAAACAACAAACAGGCTCTGTGGAGTTTTTTTATGTTTTAACCATAGTATTTTATAAATGTATCTTCGGCTGCTCCCTTGTATTCTCCCGAAGGAGTCGCCACAGCAGATTAAAAGACATCGGTAATTTGGCAGAGGTTTCACATCAGATGCCCTTTCTGGCACAAGCCTTCATGGTGAGAGGCATTTGTATATGTAGTTGAAATGACAATAAAGTAATCTAATCTAATCAGAAGATTAAAATGACCACAGAGCATTTTCTGAATTTTTATTGCTGACATGGGATTGAAACGGTGCCAGTGCTTCAGTTGTGCTCTTGAGAGGTTGCTATGGCTTCACTTGGCCACCAGATGTCCCTGTTCTTGGTTAGACTGAAGCGTAGAAGCTTTGAATCTCTTTTGGCACAATTAGGAGGAAAGCCTCAAAGCTTCATGAGGCTTCACCTGCCCATAACTACCTGGAACTGAACTCTAAGAGTCTAGAACTAGAGTTATAAGTTAATAATTTTTATTTTTATCTTATCTTGAATTTTTGTTTTCAATTCAATTTAGTTTCAGGTAGTTTCCAGAGTGGGTTTGCTAATTTTTGTTTAGTTTTTATTAGTTTCAGTGTTATTTTTAGTTTTCTTAATTATTATAAAATGTATGGTATTTGTCAGGGGAAGATTTAAGATGTTTAGATCAGAAATGATAACACAAACACAACACTTTGTGAAGGCAGATGAGTTACAATCATGTAGACACCCTGAGTCTCAATAAACAGATGCACCAAAACCTCATCAGACAGGCTGTCTGACCAAATTTAACCTGACTAACAAAGACTAAAACTGTTTTGATTTTTCCCAAAAGTCTAGCTTTTATTTTTATTTCAGTTAACTAAAATTATTTTTCTCATGTAGTTTTAGTTTTTAGTTTAGTTTTAGTTAACTAAAACAAACTTGTCTAGAACACAATGAAAAGACACAACTCAGAAAATACAGAGCGATAACAAAACCAGAACATGAGTCTCAAACGTGCAGGCATACAGGAAATGAACAAGAACAGAAGTCAGCCAGTAATGACAGCCTAGAAACTGAACATCAACCTCAACCTAACAAAGGTTATGTTCACACTGCAGGCAAAAGTGGCCCAAATCTGACTGTTTTGCCCATATGGGACCCTTATCTGGTTTTGTATGAAAGTCTGAACAGCGCAAATATTATATGTGGTCCTAAATTAGATACGTATCTATTGTTTTTTAAAATGACCTCAGTCTTTTACATCACTGAAGTTAGACAGACGACAATTCTGACGCGGCAGATCAAATGTAAACAATGGACATAACAAGCATGACAGACAATGTTGATGGAGCTAGTTGGTGGAAAGAAAGAATGTGAGGTTTTATTCACACGCTGACATGTGTAGCATTCATATTTAATTCTGTAAACACAGCATGCTGCATGTGACATCAAGTCTTCTTCTGCGCATGCGTGTCACTTCAGGGCTGTAGACTGTAGATGGCGGTGGTGTTAAAATTTTAATATGAATGACCACGCAAAAAAATCAATCTCAGCAAAAATCGGAATTGAGCATTAAGACCGGCAGTGTGAACGTAGTCTAAAAACCCGACTAACTAAAGACAGAGCATAAGCAGGCAAAACATGAGAATACAAACTACACAAAGAAAACATAGAGAATACAGGGGAGGCTGAAATAATAAGACCAAAACATAAAGCATTCAGGAAACTCAACTACAACCAAACCACCATGAAACTAGAATCTAAATACATAAGGAGAAAACCAGAAATAGCTTAAACATCCTAGAGACTAACCAAGAACTTAATCCAAATAACCACAAAACCCCATCGGTATGACAACAGTAGATATTTTCCAGTGCTTAAATCGCCCACAAATTCATACAGAGCTTTTAATACTAAACTATTGTACGTTTTTCCTGTTGCAGACACTCTTACTACTGTTTTATCTGCAGCAGCTGTCTGTGTTTAACTGCTTCATATTTTTCCATTAAAATTTTATCTTCCTTTGTAAAATCAGCCACTCTTCTGCCAGCAGACTTATCTATGCTTCTGATTGGTCAGATACTGCGAACACCACCCCTTTCATGTGACCGTGCTCATAGTTGAATTGGAAAAAACCTGGAATAACTTACTGAGTTGATAACCACATTTGTTTGAGTGTTTATCCTGATCAGCAATGTTAGGTTAAATCAGGGGTGTCAAAGTCGCGGCCCGCGGGCCGCTTCCGGCCCCACCCCTACTTCCGGTCGCCGATTCGATGTCAAAAATATCATGTAATTCGGCCCTTTAAAGCACCACATTACAATTATTTAATTCAATGAGTCCACATTTCATTACATAATAGCAATGTGACGCTTTAAAGGGCCGAATTACATGATATTTTTGACATCGAATCGGCGACCGGAAGTAGGGGCGGGGCCGGAAGCAGCCCGCGGGCCGCGACTTTGACACCCCTGGGTTAAATGAAGCCAAACAATGGAAAAATATCCTGGGTATGTTAAGCTTGCTTCTTAGTATATGGCTCCAAAAAATACAACAGACAAAAAACAAGACACAGTCTGTGGTCGATGCATGCTTATGACTCATCCCTCAAATGTTGAAAAGCCCCTAATGGTAATTCATGTTCACCACTAATTTTCAATGTCAACCACTATTTTTATCTCTGTTTTTAACATTTTGTCTTAAGCTTGCTAACTAAGCTAGATCTCTAGCCAAAGTGTTCGCTTCTGGGACTTACTAAAACCCGTGACACAAGTGACGACTGTGACTGTATGTCACAGGTAAAATAGGATGCATTCACGGGTCATCACGGGGAGTTACTGTGGTCGTCACGTCTTTGATTGTTGTACTGTCCATCGCCCCCGTCGCCACGATCTATTTTCAAAGCGCTATGTATTATAGCCACGTTACGTATGTCTTTGTATGTGTAAAATTTTTACCTTTGTCATCATACATGTTAAAAAATAAAAGTG